>BSBK01003756.1:852500-1078691 GCA_027943335.1 Chamaecyparis obtusa
TCCATCTACAAATCAACCATCTTTCATCAAACCAAATACTAGATAATCAATTATTATCAAGCACTATCATTGCCAAGTTAGATATTTTATCAATCATCATTCATCATTTTCAAAAACCATATTCTTCAAGCTTTTGTGCTACCACATTGTCAAGATAGTTATACATCATGTAATTCTCAAAGAAACATTAAAATTTTGTACAAAAGTTGAAAAGAGAAATCCTAGAGGAAATCAAGGTGTGTGCTTGAAGGTATAATTATTCATTTATTTCATTTGTTCTTGCATGTAGTTTTTCTTAGGGTTTATGGTTAACCTTTTCGTGTTTCATGCTATTTTTATCCCCCTCTTTCACTATTAATTAAGTTTATTTTATTTTTCTCTCAAGGAGGAAGAGTTCAGCCTAAAGGGAACTCTAAAGAAATTTTTATTAGAAAGACCCAAAGAGGTTAAGAAATTACTCCTAATTCATTAGGATTAAGCTAGGAAGAGTAAAGTTCTTGGAGGGATTGGTATTAAAAATATTGGAACTTAGAAAATTGAGCCCTTAAATCTAGACTGCTATGGAGAATCTATTTTATGTCATATGATCTATGAGTAATATGCTTCAAATTAATTATTTGGAAAATAATGGTTCAAGTAGGATATTAAACATAACCAATTCACCAATGGCTATTATTGGAATTTTATTCATTTTAGGAATCATTTAATGGCTATTATTGGAATTTTATTCATTTTAGGGATGCCCTAATTTATGAACAAGCCAAGTAGAAAATAAGTTTAGAGTTGGGTGAGTGAAATATTATTCTAAATACTCAAATGGATATAATTATTTAGTGTGGTGCGAAGTCTAAAATCTAGAAACTTGATTCAATACAACTTGTGTTGGAATCTAGGTTATTCCTTCCAAGAAAGAAGTCGTCACCTAGACTACATATGCTACACAAACAAATTTTGACAAGAAATAGATTGCACATTGAAATGATATTATTAGACCATATTGGTGCTTGATATGCTAATCATCCCCTCCTAAAATTATCATTTTCCTCCCAATACTAGGATTATGTATGTGGTAAATTGAATTGGAGTGATGCTTGATAGGTTTACTTACTCATAGTCTTTTGTAGTTAGCCTTGATTGGATTTAAATCTATTTTTGGTTAGAATGTGGCTTGCTAGCCTAGCACTTCTCATATGGTAGATCTAGAAGGAGCAAAATCATAGGGTATTTAATGATGTGGAGGGTTCTATTGATCAAGTCCTACACAAAATAGAGAATAGCATCTTTTAAATCCTCAATTACAAAGCCTACCAAAAAATAAAGGTTACCTTTACTAACTAGAATGATGAGATCATGAAACAATAGTCTAGGTTAAAATTCCCTCCTATGATGCATTATTGGAAGGCTATTAACTCTGTCTTGGAGTGGAAGAACTCAAGGTGGTGAGCCCTGTAATGAAAGGTTGAAGCTTAACTTAGATAGGCACCAAAGGGTAATTGTGTTGATTTGGAGTTAGGTATATAATAAAATATGATATTGATTGTATGTTCTAGCTGCTTTCCAAAAACTTAAAAGAAGACACCAATAATGAAGCAAAGATGGATCTTCTCATAGAAGGCTTGCATTAAAAAAGGCATATGTAATATTGACATGAAAGGTGTTTCTTGAATATATATCAATGCATTCAAGTCTTAGAAAGTTAAGAATTGGAACCTCAAGTGTAGGTGGAAGTTATTTGGTACCATCTTACTCTATTAGATTTCACCCTCACTTGTACATGTATACAAAGAGTCATATCATGAACTGACTTACTGACCAACCAAAAAGTAGAGTGTGCTTCTTGAAACCTGTCATATTTCAAACTCATCACCTTCTTGAGATGGTTTATATTTGATTATGGTCATGGATTGGTATGACAATAGTTGCTAGACCTTTTCAACACATTCATGTGATGAGATGGAAGATCCCAATCATTAGGGCCATGGGATCCCAATACTTTCCAAGCTCCTTAGCTTAGATCCTCAAGGATAGAATTATAGAAAGTTTGGTACAATTTGTAATGCTCCCTCTTCTTATTGTTGTTATTATTGTTAGGTGGTGTAGTGTACGCATCTCTTAAGGAAAGAAATTTTCAATTTATTGGCTTCAGAAAAGGAATTTTTCTTTCATGTTAGGCTTAGCACATTGGGTATATGCCTTAAAAATCCAAATCAGTGCATTGGGTATATGCTTTACCAATTGAGTTTCTTATTCCATAAACTTCATCTATAATAATGAATCCATAAAGCATTGCGAGGAATCTATTCAATTATTTTACTGTGAAATAGAAGCTCTCTGATAATACCTGCTCATCTATTATATTAACAACACTTATATTTTAAGGCTAGCACATGATGTACGATTCTAAAGCTCATTTTTGTCTATCTTTTGTTATTTATAATCATTATTTCGGGTGCTTTTTGATAGGCTAGACATGCCAAACAAATATATGTAAAGAATATAGAAAGAAGCTATATTCTGGGAACACACAAAATGATGCTTTGTTTCAGCAATGGATAAAAACAAAAATCCCAAAAACAGGGTAGACACAAGAGTTGGAGAAATATGAAAGATTCTTCTTGCTTCTATTCAAACTAAAAACACTTCTACAATAAGAAATAAACTTGCAACTACTGGAGCTGCATACAAACATCTATGAGCTTCTCAATGCTCTTACAAGATTATCTAAAGAAATCACTGCTTAACAAAATAATCATTCACATCTCTGATAAAAAATAGAGTATTCAAAAAACTTAATCTATTTGCTACTGCATACAAAAGAGAATTTCTACATTCATTCTCACTTATGAAAGAATAAAGTTATTCTTTCCTTTATAGAAAATTTTTTGTCCAAAGGAATAGAGAAGAATTCCAAGGAAGAAATGAGATTTCCCCAAATCTAATTTGAACTTATCTCCCAAAGTCCACACAAAATATCAGAGAAAAAACTTTATCAATTTGAAAGTCAAATATGGAGGCTTCTAGACAAATAGATTTAATTCTAAAAATCCAACACTCCCCCATTGTCTTGAGCCAACAAACAAGATCATGCTTTATCCAAACTAACTATGCCAAGATTTCTCCTTAGGCACTCAAAACTTGCAATGCCCAGTGGCTTGGTGAAAATGTCTGCTAGTTGTTCCTCTGACCTGCAAAACTCCATTTTTATTTCACCATTCTCAACTAGTTCTCTAATAAAATGATATTTGATTTCAATGTGCTTGCTTCTTCCATGAAACACTGGATTCTTTGACAATGCTATTGAGGAAATATTGTCACAAAATATTGTGGTTCCATCCTCTTGTTCTTCCTTCAAATCTACCAAGATCCTTCTTAGCCAAATAGCTTGACATGTTGTTGCATTCACTGCTATATATTCAACCTTTGTTGTATATTGATCAACTATGGGTTACTTCTTAGAATCCCATGAGATTACACCTAAACCCATGTGAAAGACATATCCAGAAGTGCTCTTCCTATCATCCAAACTCCCTGTCCAATCACTGTCTATGTAGCCAATAAGATCAAAAACATTTGTTGTAGTATACAAAATACCATATCCCTTGGTGCCTTTTACATACCTTAGGATTCTCTTTCCCTCTTGCCAATGGGAGTCCTTTGGAGTTTCCATAAATCTAGAAATCAAACTTACTGCATGCATAGGGTTTGGCCTAGTAGTTGTTAAATACATCAAACTTCCAACTAAACTTTTATATAAAGTTGGATCCACATTGTTGGTGCAATCTTTCTTTCTTAACTTTAAACCTACTGAAGTTGTTGTTGGGGTAGGCTTGCTACTTTGCATTTTAAATCTCTCCAAGATCTGATTTGCATATATTTCTTGAGAGATAAAAATACCATCATGCATTTTTTTTACTTCTATGCCTAGAAAAAATCTCAAGAGACCTAAGTCTGACATTTCAAACTCACTTTTCATGGCCTCTTTAAAATCAGCAATGAGTAAATCATTATCCTCAGTAAAGATTAAATCATCAACATACAAGATAAAAATTAAAATATTACCATTAGTTACCTTGATGTAAAGAGTGGGCTCACCATCTCTTTTGTAAAAGCCATTGCTCATCAAATATGAGTCAATTATGTTATACCATGCCCATGGAGCTTGCTTAAGCCCATAAAGAGCCTTCTTTAGCCTATACACTTTACTTTCATGACCCAAAACTTCATAACCAGGTGGCTACTCCACATAAACCTCTTCTTTCAATACTCCATTCAAGAAGGCAGACTTCACATCCATTTGATAAACCCTCCATTTGTGTTGGGCTGTAATTGCTATGACAACATGCACGGTTTCCATTCTAGCAACAGGGGCATAGGTCTCATCATAATCTCTACCAAACTATTTTTTGTACCCCTTGACTACCAATCAAGCCTTATGCCTATCTATTTTTCCTTCAGCATTGCTCTTGGTCTTGTAAACCCATTTAACTCCAATAATTTTCTTGTTTGGAGGTAAATTAGTGAGCTCCCAACTTTCATTTCTTTTTATTGCATCCATTTCCTCATCCATGGCCTTACACCATTTTTCTTCTTTTTCAACATCCTCAAAATAAATTGGATCACTATGAGAAAATAATGCAAAATTGATATTTTCATCAAATTCATTTTCATACCTTTCATCTTGGAATATCTCCCTTAGACTCTTGGTCTTTCTTGGCACTAGGGAGGTGAGAGTGGTATCATAGCTCTCAGTATTTTTGTTGTTTCTCTCTGTGGGGCAGCCTTCTGGAGCCTTCTATACCTGTTGTTATTTCATTTTGTTGATTAGCAAACTCATCATCTTCAACAATAATAGGCACTTTACTTGAAGTTCTTGAAGATGTGTCCACCGAGCCATCCCATGACTCATTTTCAATGAACTCCATGTCTCTTGAAGTGATCATCTTTTTACCAACTGGATCATACAATCTATATGCCTTAGATTCTGGACTATAACTAGTAAAGACACACTTCACACCTTTGTGATTCAACTTTTCCCTTTGCTCCTTTGGCATGTGTCCATATGCTACACACCCAAACACTCTCAATTATTCAACCGTCCATCTATGCTTTGTCCATGCTTCCATTGGAATCTTGTCATGGACTACTTTTGTAGGACTTCTATTTATCAAATAGATTGTTGTTGCTACAGCTTCTCACCAATATTCAATTGGGAGTCCTTTTTCTTTCATCATGATCCTTGCCATCTCACCAACGGTTCTATTTTTTCTTTCAGCCACTCCATTTTTCTGCGGAGTATGACTGGTTGTTAGCTCCTTCTTTATGCCATTCTGCCTGCAATACTTTACAAAAAATATTGGAGTTATATTCCCCCCTTCTATCTAACCTTCAGACTTTAAGATTTTGTCCACTTTCATTTTTAGCTTGGGCTTTAAATTCTAAAAACTTATCAAAAGCTTCAAATTTATTTTTCATAAAGTAAACCCATGTTCTACAACTAAAATCATCTATAAAGGTCATAAAATAAGTACTCCCCCCAAATGGAAGTGATTTGCATAGGGCCAACTAAATCAGTATGCACCAGCTCTAATGGTGCTCTTGCCCTTCTAGAGTTTCCAGAATTAAAAAGCAGCCTATGTTGCTTACCCAAAATACAAGCCTCACACTTGCTACTGAACTCTTTAATACATGGAAAATCATCTACCATTCTTTTCTTGGACAATAAATTTAAACCAGCATAGCCAAGATGTCCATACCTTAAATGTCATAGCTTGGAGGGGTCTTTAGTCATTCTCTTGAAGGCTAATTATTGTACTACTATACATTCTTTCTTGGGAGGTTCAGCTGCTGATTGTGAAGAGAAACACATCTCTATCTTCAATGGAAACATTTGATTCTTTGTCATTTGAACTGCTGCAACAATTTTCTTACTCTCATCCTTCTCATAAATGACACATTGGTCATTCTCAATCAGCACTTTATAGCCATTTTGAGTGAGTTGTCCAACACTCATCAAATTGTGCTTTATACCTGGGGCAAAATAAACATTCTAAATTTCTTGTTTCTCACCTTGCTTGGTACGGATCATAATAGATCCTTTTCCCATGACTGGAACAACTCCATTGTTCCCCATTCTAATTTTAGACTTTATATTTTATCAATAAAAGAAAAAAGACTTTCATTACCACTCATGTGGTTACTACAACCATTGTCTAAATACCAAACTTTAGGGTTGCCTTCTTCACCAACATTGCACATGATGAAGGCTGTGGGATTATTTCCATCACCCACTTTCATATCAGCCACATTTGCACTTGGCTTTGACTGATTACTTTTCTTTTTCCAACATTCACTAGCATAATGCCCAAATTTATGACAAACATTCAAAATTACTCTTGTCTAAGCTATATTTCTTCTTACCTCCTCTAGAATTATTCTGAGACCCGGTAGCTCCCTCATTGGTGGCAGCTCATTATGAGCTTTCTCCTCCAACATTTTGTTTCTCGATGTTACCATGACCTCTACCTCTTGAACCTCTTCCAGAGTTGTTTCTCCCTCTTCGCTTGCCTCTTGCATTGGCTTGAGCTTTGAAAGCTTGCTCTTGAGAAGAATTTGTTGACCTATTAATGCGATGTTCATGGATTTGGAAAGAACCCATTAACTCATCAATAGTCATAACTGAGAGGTCCTTTGCCTCTTCAATGGAAATTACTAGATTATCACATTTTGAGGGCAGAATTCTCAAAACTTTTTCTACTATTCTTTGCTCCTCCATGGTTTCTCCATTGGTTCTCAATTGGTTTATCAAACCTGAGAGTCTTCAGCTGAAATTTGAAATGGACTCACTATCCTTCATGAGAAGAGTCTCAAACTCTCTTCAAAGCATTTGAAGCTTCACCACATGAACTTTTCAATCCCTTTAAAACTAGTGTGAAGAATATCCCAAGCTTCTTTGGAATAATTAGCTGCTGCTATTGTGGGAAAGATTGCCTCTGTCAAGGTAGTTTCTATCAAGCTCAAAGCTTTTGCATCTTTCCTCCTTGACTCCTTCAACTGAGTCTTTTGATTGTTTTTAAGGCCAGCAAATTGAGCTGGGTTAGTCACATCCGTAAATCCATTGACCACAAGATCCCACAAGTCATTTGTTGTCATAACAGTCCTCATCTTCTTTGCCCAAACATCATAATTTTGTCCATTGAAAGATGATGGCTTCTACCAACTCTTTCCTACATCTCCAACCATGTCTCTTCTGCAAGATAAACAAATACCCAGAAAAAACAAATGGCCAAACTCACAAAGATTGAGGGCCAACCTGGCTCTGATACCATGTAAAGAATATAGAAAGAAGCTATATTCTAGAAACACACAGAATGATGCTCTATTTCAGCAATGGATAAAAACAAAAATCCCCAAAATAGGGCAGACACAAGAGCTGGAGAAATATGCAAGATTCTTCTTGCTTCTATTCAAACTAAAAACACTTCTACAATAAGAAATAAACTTGCAACTACTGGAGCTGCATACAAACATCTACGAGTTTCTCAATGCTCTTACAAGATTATCTAAAGAAATCACTTCTTAACAGAATAATCATTCACATCTCTGATAAAAAATAGAGTATTCAAAAAACTTAATTTATTTGTTGTTGCATACAAAAGAGAATTTCTACATTCATTCTCAGTTATGAAAGATTAAAGTTATTCTTTCCTTTATAGAAAATTTGTTTTCCAAAGGAATACAACAGAAGTCCAAGGAAGAAATCAGATTTCCCCAAATTTGATTTGAACTTATCTCCCAAAGTCCACACAAAATATCAGAGAAAAAACTTTATCAATTTGAAAGTCAAATATGGAGGCTTCTAAACAAATGAATTTAATTTTGAAAATCCAACAATATAAAACTAATTTTATATATAAATATGCAATAGCAAATTTTTGTGTTAGATTTTCTTTGTGGTTCGATCTTGATCTAATTGTATTTTAGTTTTATAAATTCTACATATTTGTTATATGCTTTGAGATCATTATTATATTCTTTTATATATTTTTTAAGATGTGGCATTGACTTTGAGTAATTTTGAGGTGCGTAGAAATAACTGTCAAATTTTATGATTTTAAATTCAAATTCAAATTTTATTATCTTCTTGAAATCTTCTATTATCTATTTTTCAAGATGAGTTAGTATATATTTCATGCAACATGTTGCTATACTTTGGTATTTAAAGACATACACTATGTACTTAAACACATCATGACAAATTAGAGAATTGTTAGAGAAATTACTTTCAAATTTAAAAACATTAAAAGAATTGAATCTAGATCATCACTATATATGACCATCTACATGTTTGTGAATGATGCCTTTGATCTTCCTTATTTTCATTAATTTAATTCATAATGTGGTTTGACCTAGGAGAACTGACTCACCTATCAAGTTGGAAAGTTTCTTAATGGTGTCTCTAGAAATTATGTTGAATTTCTAGATGTATTGAAGGCAAAGGAAAGTTGGCACTCATTCTATAAAATTAGTTGAAGGGCTCAAATGTTGTGAGAAAAAGGTCATAGACATATGTGTCTAACGGTAAGTCTTCCTCTATGCCTATTCTATCAAACCTACTAGAACTAGTTCTGCTTAACAATTAAATCTACATCCCTAATGCTATCGTGGAAAAGGTCTTCCTCCAAGTTTTAAAATGTCTTTGTGGAAAAAAATTATATTTTTAGACCTAGAAAATTTGTTGTGACAAGATGAGCCTAGAGGAAATGAAATATAATTGGCCAAATGGATATCTCAACTGTATCTCATGGATTCTTTCTAATTTCTTTTATGAAGAATGTAGATTGCATTAGGATCCTTTTAGAAGGACTTTATTTCAATAGGAGAATGAGGCTCTTCCTTCTAAATTGGAGGTCACAATTTGATCTTGTCAATGATAATTTTAATTCGATTCTCATTTGAGTTAGGTTTACTAGCTTACCATTGGAATATTGGGAAAAATGAGGTGGTAAAAGGGTAGCTTATTTCTTTAGAAAAATCATTGAAATAAATCTTGTGGCTAGTTCTAGGAAGCTTCAAAGTTGTTTACCAAATTTTCTATGAATTCTTATATTGATAAAAAAAATTTATAATCTTTAATTAAATTTTCTTCTAAGTATAGAGTTTGAAAATAGAAAATCACTATGAGATAGCCTTAAGAGTTTACCAAATATGTCCAATCATTGGGCATTCACCTACTACTTGCATGGATAATTATTTGATACAAAAGTATCAAAGGAGGAAAAAAGAAAGAGATCTTAATGCTCATCAAATATTTTATGACTTGTCTTCCTTAGAATTGATTAAATGTTGTACCATCCTAAAAATTAAGCACCCTTACTAGGTGCTTATTTTTAGCCCCATTTTAGTATGTATGGGTTCCCATATTGATTACATGACCTTCTAGCACTTTTACATCTTTCAAATCAATATTATGTGTTCAAAACTCAAGAATGGCTCTAAGTTATATGCGCGATTTCCCATTTTTCATCGTATCACATAATTTATCCTTCACCTAGGTCCTATACATTCATTTACGAATTTTGGGATTTTCATTGATTTCTTAGTAGACAGTGGATTTCACCCCCCTCTTTTTGGTACAGTCCCTTAGACCTGAGAAATCTTTCAAAAATAATACTAGGACTAGGTTGAATAAGTCAGTCTTGTCTTGGTCTAGGTCGAATAATTCAGCCTTGTCCTAGAGAATTGTGACAAAAAGGTCTTTGGGTCTAATGCGGGGGTGTAAATATTCTAGATCTTTAACCAGAGTTAGCCCTATGAAATCTGAGCCCCAAAATGTGTATAAAATGAGACATCTTCCCCTCATTTTCACACTTTTATGGTCAAGAGACATCCTCTAAAAGAAAGCTATTATGCATTCAAGAGATTCAAGTGCAAGCAAAAATCCATTAGTGAAGGAATCCATCAATAAGCATTCAGGTGCAAGGAAGCCATCAAGCATTTTAAGTCTTCATTCCATCATTTCCATCATTCATCAAAGGCATTTCCTTCTATAGATATAGCTTATTTCCCCCATTGGAGGTCAAGCAAAGGAGTTTGTAATCAAGGAAGGAGATCTACATTCATCCTTCAAGACTTCTTCTCTTTCTTCCTCAATCCAACATTGTGGAAAACTACATCCATCACTCAAGGGTTTTGTTTCATGATTTCCTATTGGTTTTTTGTCAAGTCTGAGCTATTGCATCAACACTTGTGATCATCTCCAAATAGGCATTTGCATCATTGAGGTATAAGGTGATTTATGTTTCAGATCTAGATTACATTTCTCCTTATGCAATTTCTATTTCATTTCAAAGTTGATTCCTATATAGGGGCTTGACCAAGGAAAGCCCCTTTCCATAACCTTTTCCCCTTTTTCTTTATTTTCAAGCATAGTTTTTGGAGTTCCCAAGCCAGATTTAGAAATTTCAAAACCAATTACAAGATCTCTACAAGTTTCATCAACTTTGGAGTTAAAAGGACTAGGTCAAATTTTTTGATAGTTTCATGGACTAGGTTGACTAAGTCATCATTTTCCTTTAGATATGATATTTTCACAAACAAAGGTTATAGGCATCAGAGTTCCAGATCTAGAATCTTGCTTGATTTTGACAACTCTGCGATAGTCAAAATCAGATCTAAGGGCCAATCTTCCTCTTCTTGTTTTCAAGGTGAGTCCATTCCTCATATTCTCTTCTTGCACTTAATTTTATATATTTCTTTCATCATTTACATATCATTCACATTACATAACCAAACTTTATTCAATAAGGAATACCCAAATCCCCATTTTACCTAGATCTTGCATTAGCATGCCTTCATCCTTTTTGGGTTGTGCTAATCATATTTTTTAAGGGTGGGTATGTAGTCTAATGCATAATATGATTTTTTGAGTGATCTACATCCAATAATTTCTCACCATTTTATATTATAGTTTTTGTGAACCCAACTTATAACATTTCCATTCTAATTTTGGTGTTAGATGCCCTTTCTATGCATTTCACTAATCAACATTTAAATTGTATGCATTTAGATCTTCTTTTCATGAACATTCATTGGCTTATTTAACCATTGCATTCTTTCCTTTTATTTTCACAATTACATGTTTCAAAATTATAAAAAAATATAAAAATGTTTCATTTTTTACATTTTGCATGTATTTGCACTTTCATTAAATGAATGGAGTTGATATCATTAAATTTACTAGTTCAATTTCAATTTTATTTCAAGACTTTCAGGATATTTCCTTTCATGCATGTGATGATAGCTTAGTTCTTAATTTACACTATTGTCCCTCACAAAACCAATCCCACCCATGAGAACATTTTAGCACAAGAAGAGTCTATTAACATTTCTTCAAAGAGTCTCCCTGTAAAGGGTGAAATCTTGAAGGATGATGTTGATCCTTCTCCTAAAATGTACCTCCCTCATGAAGACATTTTGGATCAAGAGAAGGATATTTTACCCTACTTCCCTTCCCATCCATTTCCTTCTAAGGAACAAAATTTAGTGAGTAGTGATTATTCCTCTCCTAAAGTTTTCTTTATTCATAGAGATGTTCCTACTCTTGATGATTCTCCTATTTGGGATGAACCCTTGGATAAGGATATTAATTAATCTCTCTCTCATGAAGACATATTGAGTCATGATTATTCTTCTCCTAAAGTGCTCTTTATTTTTTTAGATATTCCTTCCCTCAATGATTCTCCTATTTTGGATGAAGCCTTGGACAAAGACATTGATTACTCTCTTCCTCATGAAACATACTTTGTAAAGAAAGATGATATAATGATTGGCATTTATTCTAATTCCTCTATAGATGATGTATTCATGTTTGATGTTTATCCTTCTCCTAAGACATACCCCCTTTATGAGGATATTTTAGAGTGAGGGGGAGACATTATAAATACTTTTCCTAATATCACTTTACCTTCATTCAACACTCCTTCTAGAGATGAATCATTAAAGGAAGTTTCTAATCCATCTTCTAAGGACATCTTGGAAGAAGTGGATAATATCATTACTAATTTCACTAATGCTCTCCCTTCTAGTGATGAACCCATGAAGAATCAACACTGTAATCAAGCTAATGTTTTCAATGTTTTGAGTAAAAAAATACCTAAAGTCTTTATTCATGTTTAACCTATAGTAGCCAAAAATCATGTGATAACTATCAAAGGATACACTCAAACACCTAAAAAACCTATGGTTATTGTTAAGGGTTATCCTCAACATTCTTCCCAAAAATTTTCTACACCTATGATTACAATTAAAGGATATAATCAACAAATTTATTTTCAAACACCAAACAAACCAATTATAACTATAAAAGGAAAATCTAGCAGTCCTTTGGATTTTATTAAGGATTATCATGTGGTGGGTCACACCTATCGCACAAGAAAAAATCCTAAACCTACTAATCTAGTTCTTCCAACTTCTCTTCCTCCTTCTCAACCTGTACAAAGCTTCCTCCTCCACCCTATCTTCCTAAAAATATTGAAAAAGAGTATTATTTAATAGAATAATTATGTGCTACTCTTACCAAGATTATCCTTTTGGAACTTCATATATATCATGGAGCCTTACACAAAGCTTTAACCAATCTGCCAACTCCACCACCTAATCAGGACAACATCAATTCCAATTTTCAATGTATACATTCTACTCCTATCCCAGCTCAAATTGTGTTTTCTCAAGATGATTTACCTTCTACACTAATCCAAGACCAACATAATTCTCCTGTGGTTGTTGTTATTATAAATGGTAATATTATTTGAAGAACTTTAATTAATAATGGTTCAAGACTTAATATTTGTAGCATTGACATGTTTTATGAAATCAAGGTTGATCTTTCAACTATCAAACCTAATTTTGTTCCTATTCATGGCCCTTTGAAAATGTTTCTAAACAATCCTTGGGTGTTATGACTTTGCCTATTTGGGTAGGTCCTATTATTTTACCTACACTTATTAATGTCATGCTCAGTCCTCTTACCTACAATATTCTCCTAGGGGGGCCATGGTTACATTCCATGCAATTTTTTCCTTCAACTCTTCATCAAAAAGTTAAGTTCATCTACAATAACAAAATGTACACACGTCTCACTAATGATAGACCTAATAGTTGCGTACTAGCTGAACCTGATTTTCCTTCTAGATCCCTACAACAATTAAACACAACACATCTCCTCCTAAAGATACTTCTTCTCCTACAAGTTCCCTTTTGGATGATCGGGGGTCATTGGACTTTATGCCATCTTTTTTGGGTGAATATACTTCCTAATGACAACACGGGATCCTTCAAGGAACCTAGTGTGTCATTAATTCAACCTGATTCTTAAAATAATTCAACTCATAATTTAGAACATGGTTTAGGATTTGTGCAATAAAATATTAAGAATAGTGACAAACATATTGAATCATTTGGTTTTGAGTCTCATTTTTCCACATCCTATCCTTTATCTATATCTACCTTTAAACAAAAAGTCATTTTGCCTGACCTTCTTCATTCTAAGGTGATTACTCAACCTAAACAAAGAAAAGAATCATAGTAAAAGTATTATTAATCTTCCTTTTTGCATGTATCATTGATATCGTGATCAGTCTACTAATGAATGTCGATTCTTACATTAAAAATTTTAAAAACTCATTAATATTAACATTATTTACATAAATTATCGCAATAGGTTATTTTTCAATCCTGATTTCTTTGAATAACATCAAAGTCCCTATTATGTTTCTCTACACTATGTAACATTGTTAGCTTGTTTTCATGAATGGTTTGATCATACTTTGTGATTAGCATAATAGGTCCTCATTATCCTTATCTCCATACTTTGGGGGAAATGGTATCATATCAATCTCTCTCATACTCTTTGAGGATCCACTTTTCCCTTGGTTAAGTGGCATTTGTCTATCACGTGGCACACAACCTTACATAGAAATGTTGGTATTCATTAAGGATATCCATCCTTGGTCATAACATTTTGCATTTTTTGCCATTGGGTTTCCATAGTAAATAGATCCTTTACTTGGGAGACTACAAGTGTGTCATCCTTCTTTCAAGAATTTCTTTTCCTAGGAATGGGAGAAGGTGTGTATTCTTCCCTTCTTATCCATTATCTCTTTTCAACATCCTTCAAAAGGATCTATTTTACACTCCTTGCATGGTATCTCTTCACATTCATCCCTTCCTTGACCTCATAGGAGCTCTGACCTCTTTGACTTAGATTGGGTGTCACTTATGGATACTATTTTGGTGTTAAAAGTACTTCATCTTTCTTCAACTTTTCCTTAAAATGTCAAAATAGTACTTATTTTTTCATCTTAAGTTGGGGCATACATACCCTCTTTATTGCAAATATTTTGATCATGATAGGAAGAGTACACTAGCATAATACAATTTTCTAGGGTCATTTACTCTCCCTTTTCACATTTTTAGGATTGGTTGACTAGCATAATGTAACATAGTTTTCTAGACCATTTGACCTATCCCTTAAGCATGGAAGAGAGAGTGCACTAGCATAATACAATTTTCTAGGTTTGGATCACTCTAACATATCACAATTTTCTAGACCACTTGACTTATCGTTTCACATTTTCAAGAAGATTACACTAGCATAGCACAATTTTCTAGGGCCAAATCACTCTTCTTTTCACATTTTTCAAGAGTGGTTGACTAGCATAACATAATTTTCTAGACCATTTGACCTATCCTTTTTCATGGGTTGACTAGTGTAACACAATTTTCTACACCATCAATTCTTGGTCCTTAGATTGACCACACAACACTTTTCAACTATCAGTAGGTGCAAAGACATTTTTAAGCCGCCAATAGGCACAAATTTCTCAACGTAGATTTGACTAGCACAACATATTTTTTTATACTATGAATTCTCCTTCCTCTCTCTTCTCACTCTCATGCATCACCTAGTGCAACATAATTGTCTAGCCTGTGTCATCCATGGTTGTCTTGATCTCTCCTCCATGACTCCATATCATAACATAATTTTCTGGATTGGATCAAGGATTTTTATCTTATCCTTGATCTATGTTCTTTCTCTTTTTAGGTGACCATGGGTGATCTTGCAATAGCTTTCTGAGATGCTAGCAGTTGAGATGTTTTCTAGTGAGGTCTCTTAAACTAGTTGACTTGGAATCTTACCAATCTCTACACATTATTTGTTGTTTTATGTATCCTTGCATATATATGTACGAGTTAAGATCCTTGGTTTGGGGGCTTATATCCTTAAACTTAGTGATGTCTTATCTCCTTGCAATTTTACCATGATCTCTCTCTCTCTCTCTCTCTCTCTCTCTCTCTCTACTACTACTACTACTACTACTACTACTTTACCGTAAGCATGAAGCAGACTCATACTCCTACTAAAGTGGAGGCTAAATGTACCATCCTAAAAATTAAGATCCCTTATTAGGTGCTCTTTTTTATCCCCATTTTAGTATGTGCATTGGTTCCCACATTGATTCCACATCCTTCTAGCACTTTTTCATCCTTCAAGTCAACATTATTTGTTCAAAACTTGAGAATGGCTCTAGCTTCTATGCACAATTTCCCATTTTTCACCTTGTCACATAATTTATCCTCCACCTAGGTCCTATACATTCCTTCTTTGATTTTGGGATTTTCCCTAATTTCCTAGAAAACTATGGCTTTCACCCCCCTCTTTATAGCACACTCCTCTAGTAGACCTAAGAAAAATTTAAATAATGTTAGTACTAGGTCAACTAATTCACCCTTGTCCTAGAATAGGTCAACTAAGTCAGCCTTATCATGGACTAGTTTGACTAAGTCAACCCTTTCCTAGAGCATTGTGATAAAGTGGGCTCCAAGAGCAATGCAAGGGTTTATCTTCTAGATCTTTAATCAAGGTTGGCCCTCTGAAATATAACCCTTGAAATATGTATAAAAGAATACCCCTTCCCCTCATTTTCACACCTACAATTCATGATCAAGAGACATCCTCTACAAGAAATTTATTGTGCATTCAAGAGATTCAAGTGCAAGCAAGCATCCGTTAGTGACGGAATCAATTATCAATCATTCAAGTGCAAGGAATCCATAAATCATTTAAAGTCTTCATTTCATCATTAATCATGAATTCAAGGCATTTAATTCCATAGATCTAGCTTCTTTCCCCCATTTGAGCTCAAGCAAAGGAGTTTGCAATCAAGGAAGGAGATCTAAATTCATCCTTCAAGACTTCTTCTCTTTCTTCCTCAATCCAACATTGTGGAAAACTACATCCATCATTCAAGGGTTTGGTTTCATGATTTCATATTGGGTTTTTGCCAATCCAAGCTATTGCATCAATACTTTTGATCATCTCCAAATAGGCATTTGCATCATTGAGGTATAAGGTGATTTATGTTTTAGATCTAGATTCCATTTCTCCTTATGCAATTTCTCTTTCATTTGAAGGTTGATTCATATACAGGGGATTGACCAAGGTAGACCCTTTTCCACAAAATTTTCCCCTTTTTCTCTATGTTTAGGTGTAGTTTCAAGAGCTCTAGAGCTGGATTCAAGAGTTTTTTAACTAGTTACAGGATCTCTGCAAGTTTCATCAATTTTGGAGTTAAAATGAATAGGTTGACATTTTTGACAATGTCTTGTACTAGGTCGACTAAGTCGGCATTGTCCTTTGGATCTGATATTTTCACAAACAAAGGTTACAAGCATCATATTTCCAGATCCAAAATCTTACCTGATTCTGATAACTCTAAAACAATCAAAATCAAATCTTAGGGCCAATCTTCCTCTTTTTGTTTTCAAGGCGAGTTCATTCATCCTATTATCTTCTTGCACTTACTTTTATATATCATATCTATATTTCTTTCATCATTTACATATCAGTCACATCACATAATCATACTTTATTCACTAAGGAGTACCCAAATCCCCCTTTTACCTAGATCTTACATTAGCACCCCTTCATCCTTTTTGGGTTGTGCTAATCAGATTTTTTTAAGGGTAGGTTTGTATTATGATGCACAATATTATTTACTGAGTGATCTACATCCATGAATCGCTAACTATTTTATATTATACAAATATTCCCCTTTATTTAAGCATATTGGTGAGAAGCATATAAAGGAGGTCATTGAGGAGGGGAATGGGTGTAATAACACCATCATTTCCAACTCTTTCTAGTTCTATTTTCCTTCTTCCAATACTTCTTCTAAAGAAAAAATAAAAGAGGAGGGTATAATTCACCTAGCTATGAGCTATAATAAATTTAACAAACATGATATGGCTATCAAAAAGGGAGATTGGACCTCTACTTTAATAACTGAGTATAATTATGGCAAGTATTCAGAGCTCCCTTGAGCACTATGGGTTTAAACCACTTGAATAATATCTTTCTTGGTAGCTAGTTTTCTTGAATTTATTTCATCGTGCTTCTTATTTTGTGACATTTGATTTTCTTTTGCAACCTTCTTAATTATTTGTTATTATGTTTTTTTTTACATGCAATCAATTATTTGGTGTTGTTTCATGTTGATGCATATGCATCTCTAACTTTTATAATTTGATCAAGTTATAAAAGTATGAAAGCATTTCAAAATAACTTTTTGTAGTTCACAGATTTGGTCACCACATTTGTCCATAATAAATTGGTTTTAATGTGGAAAATATATGCCTTGAAAAAAAATCGATCCTCCTTATAATTAATATACGTATTATGTCAATATCGAGAATCTTTAGAAATTTTTGTTAATATTAGTATTAAATTATCTTTAAAGTTATTTTTCTTATTATAAAAAATATCTAAAGCTATCACATGAATAAAGTTCTTGAAAATTATTAACAAAAACCTAAAGATACTACCAAACGATAATTGATATATAAAAAATTTACATTGATATTTATATTGATCAAATAATATAAAAAATAACTCTTAAAAATATAAATATATAGTAGTTGAGTTATAGATTATAAATCTTTATAACTATTACAAATTTGTAAAAAACAAATATTGGTATATGATATATGAAATCATTCTAGATTCATACCATTTCCATGCAATCTTTTTGAAATGATTATTTTGGATTTGATGAGTCATCTTACAGAATAATGAAAAGGCAAGAATAATGTCATCTATGCAAAACTTCATGGCTTACCTTACACATCAAGAGAATTATCTACTTCATTCATGGGTTGATCTCATACAATAGGAGGATATGTGATAATAATTCATATAAATATTATACAGATTAGTACGATAACATCCTTCATTAATAGAGAATTTTGGTACTAGTATAAATTTTAATACTTTTCATTCGAGTATAGTGGTTTGCAAGAGTTTTATAATTTTTTGTAGAAATTATTAGGACATCCAAAAGAAGAGTAAAAAATCTAATATGCAATAAGCCAACATAATCTTCTTTGTAGTGCATATGAAATGATTTTACAAAAAATTTGTGGCACCTGTTGTTGTGAAGGACACTATCTTCTTCATTCATTGGATCATATCCAACCATATTTCTTTCTAGGCTCTTGCCATGCTAATTATTCATAAATAATTGAAGCTCTATTGAATTTTGCAATCTATAAATAAATAATACATAAACTATCTCAACATGTGTGATAAGGTGGAGCATGATGTCCCTATTTCTCCACACAATGAAGCTGCCACTGAGGTGTTGTCGAATAAAAAGGATAAAGATGTGAGATGTGATGAGACCATTCTAGACAAGGATATTCCCTCCTCTAGAACTATTCCTTTTCTGAAAATTGACAATATATAGGAGAGAGATGTTCAGCTCCTCAAGGAAGACCTGGAGGACAAAATTGATCCCCATTTTGGCATTTTGCAAATGGCCAAAGCAATGTCTATGTACTCATTCCACCTGGTTAAATGGTTTTTTATGAAATCAAGACTCTGAGTCTTAATCTCAGATCTCTTTCTACTAAAGTGGATAATATTCAGGAGAGAATGGATTCTGGGTCTAAATGGATGAACAAAGTTGGGGAGAACGGGGATGATATGAAGATGGACTTGTTGTAGGATAAGGTGGATATAATAGAGTCTACCCTCAAAAATATTATGTTGGATAGAAATTATTTTATGGGGACTGCGGTTGAGTGCATCAATAACATAAAGTAGGAGCGGAACGTCGGGTCCCCTGTCAAGATTGATGATATCAAAGACAATGATGAGGACTAGATAAGGTCGGGCAAGCGTATCAGATCCTCTAAGAAGAAGAAGATACAGGAGAGGATTCTGGAACTCTCGAATCGCAATGTGGCCATTAGTAAGATGGACCGAATGCCAAAAAAGACATGGAGGCAACTCTGCTGGAGTTTTCCTAGTTTGTTGTTGCTTTATTTTTTCTTCTTTTTTCTATGTTTCTGTTACTAGGTGTCATTTTTGTTTACTATTTTTTGGTTGGCTTTTTTGCTGGGGCGAGCTGGTTTTTAGCCCCGACTCTTTTTGGCGGGTTTAATGTTTAATCTTTTGTAACTACCTTGTAAGGGGTTTCGGGTCCCCCCAAAACCTATTTTTACCAATATTCAAAAATATGTGTGATAAGGTAACTAGATCAAATGAGAGCATCCCATGTCATAAAGTGAAATCTTAGTAATCCATTATGTTAGGCAATACATGTAAAATATTCATATCAATATTCATCTATTAGTTTAGGTTTATTCCTAATGGTTTTGACTAAGATGGGCCTTGAATTACTTCCTAATTATGTTTTCCTTGTACACATTACTAATCTCACACTTGGTAAATATATAATTCTTATAATTAAATTTTCATGTCACTAGTACAAGATCTCTAGGTATCGAAATTATTTTTTGTGTATGAGATTATGGTCCAATATTATTCTAATAGAGCATAAATAAATTACAATACATCATGTATGTAACTCATCTATCAATTTATTTCATTTATTACATATCACATTTTGACATGTGATTTATGTACTTCATATGCACTCCAAACTAGGAGGAAAATGTGATGAAATATCTATAATAAGTCATTTGAACAATAGTGGATTTGGATGTATAGAGTACACAAAAAAATAAAAAGTAAAAAGTAAAAAATAGATAGTATTGAAAACATTATATATATATATATATATATATATATATATATATATATATATATATATATATATATATATATATATCAAATGGCCTCCATCAATCTTTCTCTAATGCCAATCTTGTTAGTTCTTTGATCTTCTAGATAATGTGTTATATAAATGAAATCAAGAAAACTTAGTTTATCTTCCAAGGATGGAAATGAGTTATTACAGACAAGAAAAGAATGAATTCCATTATTTCACATGTGAATCTTACTTGCCAATCATTTATGAGTTTTATAATGTATTTCTTAGTTTTCAATAGATAAATATGTTTTTTTCATACTAGCATAGTAAAAAATGTGCATCCAAACACCCTTTTGTGAAGCTCGCGCTTTGTCCAAGCACTCTAATCATATATGACATCAAGTATGTTTGTGTGTGGATATAAAACACATATGAAAAAATAAACCTTTACTATAACTTTATCTATTGTCAACTACCATTCAATAAAAATATTCATGCATACATTTATATTAAATCTTCAAAAGGTCTCTTTTATATGAACCAAAACACCCATGTGAACTTATGCTTAAAATAAAAGAATACCTCTTCCCCTCATTTTCACACCTACAATTCATGATCAAGAGAAATCCTCTACAAGAAAGTTATTGTGCATTCAAGATATTCAAGTGCAAGAAAGCATCCATTAGTGAAGGCATCCATCATCAAGCATTCAAGTGCAAGGAAGCCATAAAGCATTTCAAGTCTCCATTTCATCATTCATCATGAATTCCAGGCATTGCGTTCCATACATCTAGCTTCTTTCCTCCGTTGGAGCTCAAGCAAAGGAGTTTGCAATCAAGGAAGGAGATCTACATTCACCCTTTAATACTTCTTCTTCTCTTTCTTCCTCAATCTAAAATTGTGGAAAACTACAACATCCATCATTAAAAGGTTTTCTTTCATGATTTCCTATTGGTTTTTTGTAGAGTCCAAGCTATTGCATCAACACTTGTGATCATCTCCAAAGAGGAATTTGCACCATTGAGGTATAAGGTGATCTATGTTTCAGATCTAGATTATATTTCTCCTTATGTAATTTCTATTTCATTTCAAGGTTGATTCCTATACATTGGCTTGACCAAGGCAGACCCCTTTCCACAAAATTTTCCCCTTTTTCTCTATGTTTAGGTGCAATTTTAGGAGTTACGGAGCCTGATCCAGGAGTTTTTAAACTAGTTACAAGATCTTTGCAAGTTTCATCAATTTTGAAGTTAAAAGGAATAGGTTGACTTTTTTAACAGTGTCCTGTACTAGGTCGACTAAGTCAGCATTTTCCTTTGGATCTGATATTTTCACAAATAGAGGTTACAAGAATCATATTTCCAAATCCAAAATCTTACCTGATTCCAACAATTCTACAACAATCAAAATCAGATCTTAGGGTCAATCTTCCTCTTCTTATTTTCAAGGTGAGTCCATTCATCCTATTCTCTTCTTGCACTTACTTTTATATATCAGATCTATATTTCTTTCATCATTTACATATCAGTCACATCACATAATCATACATTATTCTTGATATCGAATGCCCAAATCCCCCTTTTACCCAGAACTTACATTAGCACCCCTTCATCCTTTTTGGGTTGTGCTAATTAGATTGTTTTAAGGGTGGGTTTGTATTCTAATACATAATATTATTTACTGAGTGATCTACATCCTTGAATCGCTAACTATTTTATATTATACAAATACTCCCCTCTATTTAAGCATATTGGTGAGAAGCATATAAAGGAGGTCATTGAGGAGGGGAATGGGTGTAATAACACCATCATTTCCAACCCTTTCTATTTCTATTTTCCTTCTTCCAATACTTCTTCTAAAGAAAAAATAAAAGTGGAGGGTATAATTTACTTAGCTATGAGCTATAAGAAATTTAACAAACATGATCTAGCTATCGAAAAAGGGAGATTGGACCTCTACTTTAATAACTTGGTGAGTAGATTTATGGAAACTATTCAGAGCTCCCTTGAGCTCTATGGGTTTAAACCACTTGAATAATATCTTGCTTGGTAGCTAGTTTTCTTGAATTTATTTTATCATACTTCTTATTTTGTGACATTTGATTTTCTTTTGCAACCTTCTTAATTATTTGTTATTGTGTTTTTTTACATGCAATCTATTATTTGGTGTTGTTTCGTGTTGATGCATATGCATCTCTAACTTTTATAATTTGATCTTTATAAAAGTATGAAATCATTTCAAAATATATTTTTGTAGTTCATGGATTTGGTCACCACATTTGTCTATAATAAATTGGTTTTAATGTGGAAAATGTATGCGTTGAAAAAAAAATTGATCCTCCCTCTAATAAATATATGTATTATGTTGAAATATTGAGAATCTTTAGAAATTTTTGTTAGTATTAATATTAAATTATCTTTAATGTTATTTTTCTTATTATAAAAAATATCTAAAGCTATCACATACATAAAATTCTTGAAAATTACTAACAAAAACCTAAAGATACTATCAAATGATAATTGATATATTTGTTTTTGTATTGATATAAATATTGATATTTTTATTGATCAAATAATATAAAAAATAACTCTTTAAAATATAAATATATAGTATTTGAGTTATAGACTGTAAATCTTTATAACTATTACAAATTTGTCAAAAATAAATATATGAATGGTTTGGGGTATGATGATGGGATTGGAAATACAAGATCCACCCCTAAATCCAAATTCCCAAAGGAGAGATCCAAATTGATCAACCAAAAGGTTAATACACAAAAGAATCAATCTATGGAGAATATGAATGAAGGAGAAAACCTTATATTTTATTATGAAGAGTATGTGCTTGAAATCTTAAATGAATAGAAGAAAAATACTAACCTCAAAATAGGGTAAATCTGGAAAAAACTATTTTCTGATGTCTGTGTTCAGTTTCAAGAGATTCTACAACCTGATTCGACCTAGAAATGCAAAGACAGAGAAAACCCAGAAAAATTTTGTCTTTTGGAGCCAGGTTGACCTTGACCTCAGGATCGGGGTACAATCTTACCCCAGGGCACAATGTTACCCCCCACTGAAGGTCGACCTTGACCTGAAATAGCTCCGACAGAAATTCTATTTGCGGATCTCGAAAGTTCATGAAAAAGGGTATCCAAATTTGAATTGCAATTCGTTGTCTTGTACCTATACCTACAAGAAAAATGGTTTTGTTGTTTGGATGGGGGTTTGCCTTGGTCAAACCCCATTTTGGTATCAACCTTGAAATATAATTGAAATTGCAATATATAAACAAAGTAAATGGAACTATTCACCTTGCTTATGTTGAAATCCTTGTGGAGGATTCGAATCCTTGAATCTACAAGTATGGATGCTCCAAATGAATGTAGAGTTGAATGTAGGATGTCTCAAATCAATTGCATTAGATCTTCAACACCAATCTTGAGTAGATCTTGGAATAGGAAGAATCTTGGATGAATGTGGATGGAGGAATCTTCAACAAGAGGGCTCCAGAGAGATTGAATCCTTCAATGGCTATCAATGGATCTCCTTGATGAATTAGATCTTGAATGCTTGAATGCTTGGATGCTTGAGGATGAATGAATGCTTGAATTCTTTCCTTCTCCTTCTTTCTTTCTTGATGATTTCTTGATCACTAGATTGCACTTGAGAGATTATGAAAAGATCGATTGAAATGAGAGAGGAAGGCTTCCTTTTATACTAGTCTAGGGCACAAACTTCTAGAGAGGCTGACATATAAGTAATAAATTCCCATTAAGTGAAAACCCCTAGAAATGGACCTAAATTAAATATCATTTAAGATTTTACCATTCCAAAATCCAAAACAGCCGACCTGGAAGCGGGAAATAAAAATTTTTGAAGCTCGACATCCTGAAACTTTTGGAACCTAAAATTTGGACTTGGGGTCAAGGTTGAGGTCGACTCTAACCTAGGTCAGGGTTGATTTTGACTTTGACATAGGTCAAAGTCAAGGTTGACCATGACCACAAGGTCATCCTTGACCCAAAAAGTCAAAGTTCTCAGTTTCTCAAAAAGAGTTGCCAGAAAGAGGTTGGAAATAAGAGGGAGAAAAGCATAACAAGGGGGGAAAGCCAGATCCAGTCAAATACCCATTCAAGGTGCTTGACATGTCCCCAGACCACCTACTCAGAGGGATAAACTAGTCTTAAATGGAAGTGCTTCCATTTTTCGACGATGCATTTAGCTCCCACTTTAGCAAGAGTATGGACTCGATGCAAACTCTTGGTAAAGGATATCATAATGAAAAGATAATCCTATTTAAATTAAAGGGACAAAGAAATCCTCAAGCCCCCAAGGACTCAAGTATTCATCAACTCCAAGATCACAATAAGAGGAGACATCTCTAGAAAAGAGAGAGAACTTATGTCCCATTGTGAACCACACAAGGAAACAGCACAACTAGAAAGATGGAATTGAACCGCCTAGTGAATGTGGCTATTCACTAGTCAACCCATTAAAGATTCACTCTTAGGAATATCTTATTCCACAAGAGAAAAACCAAAAACAAAAGAGATCCAGTCTTAAGGACACCTCTGACCTTAAGGGATCAAAATTTTGAAACTAGAGGGATCAAGAGATCCTATGAAATAAAAATCCATTCTTTAAAGATTATTCACTAATCCATAAAGGGAGAGAAGTATCTTGAAAAATATATGTCTATTGAAAGTGTGTGTGTGCAACAAGTGAGCAGAGCGTATGCCCCCATGTTAAAGTCATTGCTAACACTTTAATAGGAGAAATGGCTTGAACGGAAACATAAACAACTCCAATGATTATGTTTCCACTATGATATGCCTCCAAATGAAGACAAATAAAGGGAAATGCCACATAAACATACAAAAAACACAGAAGGGGTCTACCTACCATGGGGTCAGTATGATCATAATATAATATATATATGATATTATTGCAAATGAATGGACATCATTCCCAAAAGAAAGTAGAACTACAATCACAAATAGAGGAAAGAACGCAAAAGAGATACAAAGAAGAGTCTTTTCGGACCACAACATGGAGACCAAAAAGATTCAGTGCTACCAAGTCACAAATCCAAGTAGACTACACAAGGAAACATTTACAAACAATAGCATAGGTACAACATAACATGAAACAACATATAGAAGAATAGAGATACATATAGAGGATTTTTACAACAGGTTTGATTCCTTTATCACTTTGCACCAACAGAGCAACAAGGTTCGTATAAAAGAATCTAACAAACATTTAGCAAACACATTACGGGAGAAGCACAATACGACAGACAAACACACAACAAAGGCTACCATGAAGGACAAGCCAATCAAGCACGCCACCTACTCTCCCCATCTCATTCTATATCATTTAGGGAAGGTGAATAACTTGCAAGAGGGACTATATCCAACACAGTAGGAATGATAGCCAGTTCCAAAAAAGGATCCTCTTAAGAATCACAATGTTCTATACTAGGTGTAATTGTTAATTGTGATGAAATCATATTAGGTAATTCAGTATCGATGTCAATAGTCTCATATTCATCATTATCATCATAAAGAGTATCTTCTTCATCCAAATTAATCAAAATAGGATCTAAGATACAAATAGAATCATCATAATCATGCATCTTAACATCATTATTAGCATTAACTTCTTCTAACACATCATGCATAGATTGATCAAAAGAAGGTAAAGAACTTTGAAGAACATTAGTATGAGCTTTAGCCTGAGCATGACACTTTTTACAATGTTCATTAGCACATCGATTATGTTTTGTCTTGTTTGAAATATGTTGAGAATTAGGAGGAATAATTGTCGGATCCTTCACAAGTTCTATAAGAGGATTAGTAGGATTATCAGCAAACTAACAAGAAATAGTAGGAGCTTGATTAATAGAACTAGAAGCCATAGATAAAGGAGGTATGGAAGGTGTAGGCAAAAGACCATGATTAAGGTCCATCAGAGGCATGCTTAACTCAATAATTTTGTGATGTTTATAGGCTTGATATGAGAGAAAGATATTATTGGGTGAACCCACAATAGTGGGTTACACTTTTTTTCTTGAATAGACACTAAACTCCACATTTTGAAAAAAAAAATTAGATTCAAATGCATATCGTCATGAAAAATTTTGAAATCAGAAGATAAAGTAAACTAGAGTCTTTTAGGATTTTTTGTCTAGATTCTAAATATATTTTTTATTTTTATTTTTTAATTTATTTAAATGGTTTTTTATTTCTCCCACAAAAACTAGTATGTTGTTGAAAATGTCATTTTCAAAGAGTTCCATTGTTTTCATAGAGCATAACTTTTTTTCTAAAATAGATATCAATGTGATTCTTTCAAAATTAGTTTTTTAACATTCATATGGAGGGCATCAATTGGTTTGATGACATTATCATGATTATTTCATATTTTATTAACATTTGAAGTTGACTAAATTGTAATTTTGACATACCTTGACTACATAGCTTATAACTTGTCATGTATTTGTCTAATTTAATTTTTATTTTTTTTTATAGAAAGAGAACTTAAATACCTAGGGCATAGATATTTTTGAGAATTTTTTTTCTCTCATTTACTATTTTTCCATAAGCGTCAAACATAGAGGTAGACATACGGTGAAATATCTATGTTTACTAAAACTAAAAATACAAAGTCATTATAAACTTAATATATATTAACATTATAATCATTGGTAATATTTTTCTCAGTATTACCTTACTACATAGATAGGTTTTTCAAATGAATTCATTTGATAGCCCAAAAGATAAAGTCAAAGTGATTTTTTGTCAGCATTTTAATAGGTGTGAAGGAGACTCCATAGAAGGTATGAATGAGGAGTATAGATGTTATATCAATGATTTTTATTATCTAAGAGGCTTTGAGCTAACCATTTGTAATTAATTCCTTCAAATAGAACCTCTCAAGGCTTAAATAATCATATTTTATTAAAAATCTGTTATTAAAAAAAATCAACATGTCTAAAAAAGTGTAACCCACTATTGTGGGGTCACCCTATTAGGTCAAGAAGGACATGAATTAGGTAATGAAGGCCAAAAGAAGTCAAGGGTAGCACAATTCCTGGGCCTAGAAGGTTGATATAAACTATGGTTTATCATCTTCACTTTTTCATCATGAATGAATTTAAGACACTTATGGATAGGCGAAGCAACAACATGCATGGCATTTAACCAAGGCAAACCAAGCTTAACTTGAAATTGATCGGAAGTAGTAACAACAACAAAGGTAGTGTTCACAATTTTACCACAAAGTTCAACTGGAAAATCAATAGAACCAAATGATGGATACATAAAACCATTACAATTTTGAACCCACACATCAGATGTATCATAAGAATCACGTTGCAAGTTTTTCATAAAAAGATTTTCTTTAGTAATAACATTGACTAAGGATGTAGGATCAACTAGACAACCACGTGTAGGTATCTTATAAATCCTAGCATAAATGTAAAGGGGACCATCATGAGCTTTAATAGTCTCAGAATCATCAAAGTAATCAAGAGTTCTCGAGGTCTTTTATTTTTAGGTTGCTTTCAAGGTTTAGGTTGAGTTTTTGGTTTAGGCTTAGGTTGAGGTGGAACTTGTAGTTGATTTTGAGTTTGAGTTTGATTCAGTGGTAGAGATTCAAGTTGGGTTGCAACAACATGCTAAACATGGTTAACAGTGTGATTGAGGTCATCCATCTTTGAATCATAAACAATATCCAGAGAAGATGGCTGAAAAATGGTATTAGTATCATGTGTAGGTAAAGGATTCATATAGATTTGAATATTTTGATTAGGAGGAGAGAAATATTTATTCCCACTACCATCAAAATTATCAACAGATAAGGCATTAGAATCAATCAAATCTTGAACCTTATGTTTTAAAGAATAACACTTCTCAGTATCATGACCATTCTAATGATGATATTGACAAAAAAATTTAGGATCAAAGGATTTGGATGCAATCATTGCAGGTAAAAGAGGTCAAATAGGAGGTAAAGTAATCATATCAGTAGTTAACAACCTATTCATGATAGAATGTAAAGATTCAAAGAGAGGAGTAAACGTACAATTCAAAAGAAAAGCAGTGGATGTAGAAGTGGCATTATGAGATACAACAGCAACTTGATCAACAACTGTATTTGCTTGTTTTTTATCTTGACATAGTTGTTAGGCTTTTGAAATTTGTTTGGATTAGGAAGCATCACTCTTATCAACTAGAACAGAAGCCATTGGAGTGTTTCTCTCAAATTGACTCACTTGTAATTGATAATGATGAAGCGCTGCACAAAGTTGTTGAAAAGAGGTAAATTTAGTAAGCAAAATATTATCTCTAATATCCTTTTGTAAATTTGAAATAAACATACGTTGAATATCAATATCAGGAATAGAATATGAAATTTGAGCATGCAAATTCTTAAATCTACCAATGAATTCAGTCAATTTTTCCTTAGCATTTTGTTTACAATGCATCAAATTAGTCAAAGATACTTGCGGACCAATGCTATTTTGAAATTGTTGAATAAAAGCATTAGCAAGTTTTGGAAAAGAATCAATAGAATAAGGAGGCAAGGAACAAAACCATTGCAATGCTTTATCACGGAAGGTTCTATCAAATAGCTTGGCTAAAATCCTATGGTCGTGAGCGTAGTCACTACAAAGGATTTGAAATGTTTTTACATGAGTAACAAGGTCTCCTTTTCCATTGTAATTCTCGAGATGAGGCATATCAACCTTCTAAGGAACAGGAGTATGAATTATTTCTAGGGATAGAGGACTTCCTATGTCACATGTAGGAATGCTAAACTTGTTTTGAGTTAAAGAAGCAATTTTTTGTTGTAAAGATGACATAGTTTGAGCCAAACTGATGATTGTTGAATCAGTAGAGGAAATAGTAGGCACAACAACATTAGAAACACTAGGTAAAGTGTAAGAAGTAGTAGAAATGGAAGGCACAACTAGAGGAACACTTGGAACCACAGTTGGAAGAGGATTGGAATAAGTAAAAGGAACATTATGGTAAGAAGCTTGTGATGTAGGAAGGGATACAGGAGGAACACTCATAGAAAGAGAGGGAACCATTGTAGTCACCAAAGAAGGGGTATAAGTAGGAATACTAGGTAAAGGAATAGAAGAAGGTTCGACACTAGTAACCAGAGGAATAAATCCTAGGTCTTGAGCTTCTTGAGCTAAATGTTTAACATTTGAATGCACGAGGTGAGTAATACCATGAAGAAGATTAACACCTTGATCATTATCATGAATAAATTTCTTAAGAGCCTCTATAGCTTGAATAGAATCTTGATTATGATTTTCTTGAATAAGCCAATTACCCATTTTATCAAGTTTGGTTGAGATTTTTTGAAATTGTTCAGGAGGAACTCTTAAAGCATCATCCTCATCATGAGATGAGTGAGAATATTTTTGCTCCATAGTAGGGTTGGAATCATGAATAATTAAATTATCATCTGAGATCCTAAGGAAAGGAGAGGAAGATTCGAGATCAAAGGCACACATGAGTCTACAACTTCTTCTAACTGGAATATTATAGGTAGGACTAGAGGTAGTAAAGCTCATATACCAATGCAACGCAAATGAACTAAACTAGGAAAACACAAAGCATGAATAAATGAATGTTTTTATATTTTTATTTTATTTTTATATGAGATGAAAACACATAAAATAAATCTAATACATGCAAGATCTAACACCATAAAAGAAAGAGTTGTCTATCGTAGGTTCACCAAAATGTAAGATATATATATATATATGAATGGTTTGGGGTATGATGATGGGATGGGAAATACAAGATCCACCCCTAAATCCAAATTCCCAAAGGAGAGATCCAAATTGATCAACCAAAAGGTTAATGCACAAAAGAATCAATCTATGGAGAATATGAATGAAGGAGAAAACCTTATATTTTATTATGAAAAGTATGTGCTTGAAATCTTAAATGAATAGAAGACAAATACTAACCTCAAAATAGGGTAAATCTAGAAAAATCTATTTTCTGATGTCTATGTTCAGTTTCAGGAGATTCTGCAACCTGATCTGGCCTGGAAATGCAGAGACAAAGAAAACCTAGAAATTTTTTTCTTTCGGAGCCAAGTCGACCTTGACCTCAGGATCGGGGTACAATCTTACCCCCCACTAAAGGTTGACCTTGACCTGAAATAGCTCAGACAAAAATTATGTTCGCGAATCTCAGAAGTTCACCGAAAAGGGTATCCAGATTTGAACTGCAATTCATTGTCATGTACCTATACCTACAAGAAAAAAAAAAATTTTGTTTGGATGAGGGGTTTTCCTTGGTCAAACCCCATTTTGGAATCAACCTTGAAATATAATTAAAATTGCAATATATAAACAAAGTAAATGGAACTATTCACCTTGCTTATGTTGAAATCCTTGTGGAGGATTCGAATCCTTGAATCCACAAGTATGGATGCTCCAAATGAATGTAGAGTTGAATGTAGGATGTCTCAAATCAATTGCATTAGATCTTCAACACCAATCTTGAGTGGATCTTAGAATAGGAAGAAACTTGGATGAATGTGGTTGGAGGAATCTTCAACAAGAGGGCTCCAAAGAGATTGAATCCTTCAATGGCTATCAATGGATCTCCTTGATGAATTAGATCTTGAATGCTTGAATGTTTGGATTCTTGAGGATGAATGAATGCTTTAATGCTTTCCTTCTCCTTCTTGCTTTCTTGATGATTTTTTGATCACTAGATTGCACTTGAGAGACTATAAAAAGATCGATTGAAATGAGAGAGGAAGGCTTCCTTTTATACTCGTTTAGGGCATAAACTTCTAGAGAGGCTAACATATAAGAAATAAATTCCCATTAAGTGAAAACTCATATAAATGGACCTAAGTTAAATATCATTTAAGAGTTAATTACCGTTCTAAAATCTAAAACAGCCAACCCAGAAGTGGGAAATAAAACTTTTCGAAGCCCGACATCCTCAAACTTTCAGAACCTAAAAGTTAGACCTGGGTTCAAGGTTGAGGTCAACTCTGACCTAGGTCAAGGTTGAGGTCAACTTTGACCTAGGTCAAATTCAAGGTCGGCCTTAACCCACTGTTAGAAAGTAAAGATCCCCAAGATAACTAAGAGGGGGGGTGAATCAGTTATCTGATAATTTAACCATTCAACTACTTTAAATAATATAATTAATGTACTAATCAACCATAGAAAGATAACCATACACAATTGCACAAAAATACAAGATATGTTGACTAGAGAACCTCTTGAAAAGAGTAAACCCCGGTGGGAATGATGTCCACAAAATGATGCACTAATATGAAAGTTCCTTGTTAGAGGATGGACCCTTTTAGGAGTCTTATGAAATACATTCAGTACATATAAATCCCTATTAGGAGATTTTGAATCCCTGGTAAAAGATTCTAACATGGTTAAGAGTTTATGGAAGACAGAAGGACCCACTGCCCAAAGAGCTTCAAGGAAAGATCTCTGAACCCACTGTCCAAAAGATCTTAGAATTATTCAATAGACTAATATGAAATATATTACCTCCTTCACACTGTGCCAAAACTACACTCTCTGCTACACAAGATCACAATTCCAGATCTATGTACTCACAAGTCTTCCTTCATCACTGAATTAGCTCTTTTCTTCACTTCATGCATATATTCACATCTCAACCTTCAGAGTACATATTGCAATAAGGAAAACATTCCTTCTTATATACCAAACTCAAATAATTACAAATGATTTGGTCCTCAATTACAAAATAATAAATTCTACACGCTACACACAAAATTTCACATAAAACTGTCAGCTTCCAGATACTATAACTTTCTCCAAACATATCTTCAAAGTTTGCACTATGAACCACATCATCATTAATGAGTCTCTAACATCCCTTTAACTGCAAAAAATTAGATTCCATCCCAGCTAAGAGATATCCTCCGATTTCTGAAAATCGCTTCACAGAAACACTTTCTAAACACTGCTTTCACCAAAATACTCATAACTCTCATAAATGAATGAATTTCTTTTTGCACTGTTAACCATAGGTTAATAACACACCAAAGAAAATACCATCAACTGCACAAAATCCAATCTACAATACAACATGTGTGCAAAACAAAACTGTACCTACTTTCTTGTTGATATCCAAAATATCACTGTGTTGACATCAATGACAATCCAAGTCATGAATGCAAAAACTGCTACAGAATGACTGCCAAAATAATTTGCATTCATTCCTAACAATCTCCCCCATTGGCGTTGATGGAAACATAGATGAAAAACATCCAATGTTCCAAAAATCCAATACTGCAACATCACTACAAAATATCAAATTAAATCTTGCTTCATTTTCCTATTCAGCTCTCTCATACAATCCACAATGTTTTTCATGTATATCTCTCCCCCATTGACATCAATGATAGAAATTTCATCACCAAGTCAACAACAACTTAATGTCAAAAGACACTTTTCAGAAAAATAATAACAAGAGTCCTCATGACTCAGCTCATAAACTCCCCCATAGAGGAAGTTCCAACATCCAATCCAGAAGAAAGATAGGGCTCATATACCACTGGATGGATGCAATCATCTGCATCAATTCTCAAAAATAGGTTGGGGCATAACCCCAAGCATACCTCTCAGATACACAAATGTATCCTTACGTAAAGGTTTTGTAAATATATATGCTATCTATTCCTTTGTGGTTATGTACTCCAATCTTACTTCTTTTTTTGCAACTTTCTCTCTTACAACATGATACTTGATCTCAATATGTTTAGTCTTAGAATCTAAAACAGGATTTTTTGACATACCCACTATACTAGTGTTATCACAATGTATAACAATAGGCTCATCAAACTTTGTTCCAATATCCTTCAACATTTGCTTCATCCAAATAATTTGATTACAATTATTTGCTGCTGCAACATATTCTGCTTCTGTTGTACTTTGTGAAGTACAATTCTACTTCTTACTTAACCAAGAGACCAATTTTCTTCCAAGAAAAAAGGCTCCACCACTAGTGCTTTTCTTGTCATCAACGTTGCCTCCCCAATCTGCATCATTATAGGCACATAAAGTAAAATCATTAGAATTCTCATACCATAATCCATAATCCATTGTTCCTTTCAGATATCTCAGTATCCTCTTTACTGCTGCATAATGTGATTCTCTAGGTTCTGCTTGAAATCTTGCTACAATCCCAACTGAATGTGCTATATCAGGTCTTGTATGTGTCAAGTACTGCAATCCTCCAATCATAGATTTGTATTTTTTTTGCTCAACTGCTGGTGTCTCATCTTTGCTAGATAACTTATGTCCAGTTACCATAGGTGTTCCAACAGGTTTAGAATCTTTCATTCCAAATATTTTCAATAAGTCATTCAGATACTTAGTCTGACTTACAAATATACCTTCCTTGCTTTGTGTTATCTGTAATCCCAAAAAATATTTCATTTCTCCAATCATGCTCATCTCAAATTCAGTCTTCATTTCATCTACAAATTTGTCACTAGCTTCATCTTCTCCTCCAAAGATAATATCATCAACAAATATAACTATAACCAACAAACCATTCTCAATTTCTTTTGTGTATAAGTTACTATCTGCCATTCCTTTTATAAATCCCAATTTCAATAAATACTTATCCAATCTTGCATACCAGGTTCTAGGTGCTTGTTTTAATCCATATAATACTTTCTTTAACTTGCATACCATATCTCCTTCTTGTGTTAAAGGAAAACCTTCAGGCTGCTCAATGTAGACTTCTTCTTCCAATTCACCATTCAAAAATGTTGATTTCACATCCATCTGATACACTTTGAATTTCTTGTAAGCTGCATATGCTAGAAACATTTTCACTGCTTCAAGTCTGGCCATAGGTGCAAAATTTTCTTCATAGTCAATTCCTTCTTGTTGTGAATATCCTTTACATACCAATCTTGCTTTATTTCTTATCACTTCTCCTTGTTCATTCATCTTGTTTCTAAATACCCAATTTGTTCCAATCACATTCTTGTCTTCAGGTCTAGGGACCAATTCCCATGTCTTGTTTTTTTTAATTTGCTCCAGTTCTTCTTTCATAGCATTAATCCAATGTTCATCTTCACAAGCTTCATTAGTAGTCTTAGGTTCAATTTGAGAAATCAAACATAAATGTACCTTATTTTGAGTCAAAACTCCTCTGTCTAAACTTCCAATAACTTGCTCAACAGGGTGATGTCTCGAAATATACCTGTTAGGTGTCATAGTTACTGATCTTGTTCCAACTGTAGATTCTTCTCTGCTTTCTTCTCTATTTTCTTCTCCATTTTCTTCAGTATGACTTTCATTCAGCAAATCACTGTTAGTTTCAAAAAATAATTTTGCATTTTCAATGTTAGGCTGAGGTTGTGCTTCTCCATCAGATTCATAATCAAGCATTCTTTCCTGAATTTTAAACTTCTCATCAACTTTTACATTTGCACTTTCAACAATAGTCTTAGTTCTTTTGTTATAACATCTATATGCTTTTCTTTTTAAAGAATATCCAAGAAATATTCCTTCATCACTTCTGGGATCAAATTTTCCTATATCATCATCTCTCTTTATATAACATTTACTTCCAAAAATTCTAAAATACTTAACTGAGGGTGCATGTCCAAACCATAATTCATAAGGTGTCTTGTTTGTATCTGCTCTGATTTGTACTCTGTTCATAGTGTATACTGATGTGTTCACTGCTTCTCTCCAAAAAGTCTTAGCCAAATCATTTTCAAACAACATAGCTCTTGTTGCTTCAGTTATTGACCTGTTCCTTCTTTCTGCAATACCATTTTGTTCTCATGTTCTAGGGGCTAAAAGTTGTCTCTTAATACCATTCATTTCACAAAAGGTGTTAAACTCTCTAGATGTAAATTCACCACCTCTATTAGATCTTAGACACTTAATCTTCATTCCAGATTCATTCTCAATTTTTCTTTTCATGATCTTAAATTTATCAAATGCTTCAGATTTTTCTTTCAAAAATGCAATCCACATCATCCTTGTAAAATCATCAACAAGAATCATAAAATACCTTTCTCCATAGAATCCTCTAGTCCTAGTAGGACCACTCAAGCCTGTATGAACAATCTCTAGCTTCTCTGTCGATGTGAACTTCTTGTTGGGAAATGAACTCCTTTTCTTCTTTTCCATCATACATTCTTTGCAAATCATGTTAGTAGGTTTCATAATTCTAGGTAAATCTCTTACCACAAGTGTAGTGCTCACCTTGACAATATTATCAAAGTTTATATGACAAAACCTTTTATGCCATAACCAACTGTCATCAATCTTAGTTATCAAACATGTCATCTTAGTAGGATTCAACTGAAATACATTGCCTCTGGTTCTGGATCCTTTTCCAATTAGATTTCCATCTTTATCTTTTATCACACAAGTTTTCTCAGCAAACCAAATTTGATAACCCTTATCAGCCAATTGTCCAATGCTTAGTAGATTGTGTCTCAATCCATCAACAAAGTAAACATCATCAGTGTTAGTCTTTCCATCAAGAGTAATAGATCCTATACCCTTAATCAAACAAGGTGCCTTATTACCAACCCTAACAATTCCTCCATCATAATTATCTAACTTAACAAACTTTCTTTTATCTCTAGTCATATGATGTGAACAACCACTATCTATAATCCAATCAGATTTCTTTTCAACTTGAGAAACTAATGCTTTTTCTTCCCTTTTATCAGATTCAGAACTTTCTTCTTTAATTACTACAAATCCTTTTTCCTCAAAGTTATCATTATCACTGTCACTTAAATGTCTTTCAATTCCTGCTTCAAGATCTTCATCATTTGCATAATAACATTCTTTAGATCTCCTAGGTTTAAAGTTGCTTCTATACTTCTTAACTCTTAGGACATTTAGATGCAAAATGACCATATTCTTGACAAGTCCAACATTTAAAGATTTTCTTACCATCTGGTTCTCTTTTTACAAGTAATGCAATACCTTCTTCAATCTTCTTATCTTCCTCAGATTTAGATCTGCTACTGCTGGCATAATCTCCATTCACACTAGTACTTCTTGTAGGTCTAATGTTAAGAGCACTGAATGTTGTTTCCATTCTAGGTAGCTCTCTTGATAATCTCAAGTTCATCTCTGCTATTTCTAATCTTCCAAGAAGAGTCTCTCTTGAAAAGTTTGATGTACAAGGTATCACTTGTTCAATCATCTGTGTTGTCTGCTTGAATACTGGTGTCAAAGTTCTCAGAATTTTCCATATTACTTCATTCTCTGTCTTATCACCTCCACAAGACTTTATTCCTGTTACAATCTCAGACATCCTACCAATATAGCTTCTAATACATTCATCTTCCATCATTCTGATATCTTCAAATGCACAAATCCAATTATGTAATCTAGCCTTCTTTGCATGTTCATCACCTTCAAAAGTAGAATGTAAAGCTTTCCAAATTGCATGAGATGTTTTCAAACATCTTACTTGACTATATTCATTCTCTGGTAGTGCTGACAAAAGTGCTTCTCTTGCAAGTATGTTACACATGAATAGATCTAGTTCATCTTTAGTTTCTGCCTCTAGATTGTCTTCCTCAATGATAGTCTTCTCATTCTTTGTAATCAACCAATAACTTGGTCCTAAACACAATAGATGAGTCTTCATCTTTTCTTTCTAGCTGTCAAAATTTACTCCATCAAACTTAGGGCTTTCTTTTCTGAAATTCACCATGGATCTCCTTAAGTTGTTAAACTTTTCTTTCAAGGACTTGCTGCTCTGATACCAATTGTTAGAAAGTAAAGATCCCCAAGATAACTAAGAGGGGGGGTGAATCAATTATCTGATAATTTAACCATTCAACTACTTTAAACAATATAATTATTGTACTAATCAACCATAGAAAGATAACCATACACAATTGCACAATAACACAAGATATGTTGACTAGGGAGCCTCTTGAAAAGAGTAAACCCCAGTGGGAATGATGCCCACAAAATGATGCACTAATATGAAAGTTCCTTGTTAGAGGATGGACCCTTTTAGGAGTCTTATGAAATACATTCAGTACATATAAATCCCTGTTAGGAGATTTTGAATCCCTATTAAAAGATTCTAACACGGTTAAGAGTTTATGGAAGATAGAAGGACCCACTACCCAAACAGCTTCAAGGCAAGATCTCTGAACCCACTGTCCAAAAGATCTTAGAATTATTCAACACAATAATATGAAATATATTACCTCCTTCACACTGTGCCAAAACCACACTCTCTGCTACACAAGATCACAATTCCAGATCTCTGTACTCACAAGTCTTCCTTCATCACTGAATTAGCTCTTTTCTTCACTTCATGCATATATTCGCATCTCAACCTTCAGAGTACATATTGCAATAAGGAAAACATTCCTTCTTATATACCAAACTCAAATAATTACAAATGAGTCAGTCCTCAATTACAAAATAATAAATTCTACACGCTACACACAAAATTCCACATAAAACTGTCGGCTTCCAGATACTGTAACTTTCTCCAAACATATCTTCAAAGTTTTCACTATGAACCACATCATCATTAATGAGTCTCCAACATCCCTTTAACTGCAAAAAATCAGATTCCATCCCAACTAAGAGATATCCTCCAATTTCCGAACATCGCTACACAGAAACACTGTCTAAACACTGCTTTCACCAAAATGCTCATAACTCTTACAAATGAATGAATTTCTTTTTGTGATGTTAACCATAGGTTAATAACACACCAAAGAACATACCATCAACTGTGCAAAAGACAATCTGCAATACAACATGTGCGCAAAACAAAATTGTACCTGCTTTCTTGCTGATATCTAGAATATCACTGTGTTGAGATCAATGACAATCCAAGTCATGAATGCAATAACAACTACTACAGAATGACTGCCAAAATACTTTGCATTCATTCCTAACACCCACAATGTCTTCCTTGACATAGAAAGTCAAAGTTCTCAGTTTCTCAAAAAGAGTTGCCAGAAAAAGAATGGAAACAAGAGGGAGAAAAGCAGAACAGGAGGGGAAAAGCTAGATCCATTCAAATACCCATTCAAGGCGCTTGACATGATCCTAGACCACCTACTCAGAGGGATAAACCAGTCCTAAATGGAAGTGCTTCCATTTTCTAACAATATAGGTCTATGATATATGAAATCATTCTAGATTCATACCATTTCCATGCAATCTTTTTGAAATGATTATTTTGGATTTGATGATTCATCTTACAGAATAACAAAAAAGGAAATAATAATGTTGTTTATGAAAAACTTCATGGCTTACCTTACACATCAAGAGAATTATCTAGTTCATTGAAGGGTTGATCTCATACAATAGGAAGATATATGATAATATAATTCATATAAATATTATACAGATTAGTACAAGAACATCCTTCATTAATAGAGAAGTTTGGTACTAGAATAAATTTTAATACTTTTCAATCGAGTATAGTGGTTTGCAAGAGTTTTATAATGTTTTGTAAAAATTATTAGGACATCCAAAAGAAGAGTAAAAAATATAATATGCAATAAGGCAACATAATCTTCTTTGCAGTTTGTATGAAATGATTTTACAGAAAATTTGTGGCACCCACTATTGTGAAGGACACTATCTTCTTCATTCTTTTGATCATATCCAACCATATTGCTTTCTAGGCTCTTGCCATGCTAATTATTCATAAATAATTAAAGCTTTATTGAATTTTGCAAACCATAAATAAATAATACATAAACTATCTCAACATATGCGCAATAAGGTAACTAGATCAAATGAGAACATCCTATATATATTCACTTGTACTAGAACTGCATTTTAGAAACATGTGTTACCTATACACAGGGAATTACAAAAAGTAGAAACTACTCTACTCAATAAATTAGGCCCTTTTTTCTTTAGGTTGGATCCTCTTAATATGTTAGAAGGTATACCAAATCTATCACTAAGATTTAAATGGCCTCCATCAATCTTTCTCTAATGCCAATCTTCTTATCTCTTTGATCTTCCACATAATGTGTTATATAAATGAAATCAAGAAAACTTAGTTTATCTTCCAAGGATGGAAATGAGTTATTACAACCAAGAAAGAATGAATTCCATTATTTCACATGTGAATCTTACTATCCAATCATTTATGACTTTTATAATGTATTTCTTGGTTTTCAATAGATAAATATGTTTTTGTCATACTAGCATAGTAAAAAATGTGCATCCAAACACCCTTTTGTGAAGCTCACACTTTGCCCAAGCACTCTAATCATATATGACATCAAGTATGTTTGTGTGTGAATATAAAACACATATGCAGAAATAAACCTTTACTATAACTTTATCTATTGTTAACTACCATTCAATAAAAATATTCATACATACATTTATATTAAATATTCAAAAGGTCTCTTTTATACGAACCAAAATACCCATGTGAACTTATGCTTAAAATAAAAAGTAAGAAAGAAATAAGCTTCATAAAAAATATACATTTGTCTAGGTGATGCAATATAACACAACATCAGAGATGTTCCTACATCTATTTTGAGCTTGGTGAGGTTTGAATAAGATATTGATTCAAGCATCTAAGATGACATACCTTTACCTTATAAATACTTATCATTTAAATTATATCCCATACCCTTCCAATGAATCATATTTTTTTATCCTTATCCACTAGGTATTCTTTACAACACGTGTTCATATTTCACACAAATTCTTTACTTCCTTATAGGAAGTTGTAGTCTCTGGTCTAATACTTATTGCATCTAAATATTATCATTAGAGTATTGAATGTGATAGGAATACAAACTACATACATTGAATATTAGCAATAAAAATGTCTCTTGTAGCAACTTGATTTCGTATACATTTTTAAAGAAATCTACACAAAAAATTGTAAGGACTAATCATAGCTTGTTATATTTATTATACATTTCATGTGAGACCCTTTCTTTCCCCAAGTGTACTATATGAATAACCCTCTCCCCCTTGCACGTATGTCTTTTCTCTAATTCTCTTATCTTATCATGCCTTATACTCAAGATGATTCTCTCTTCTAACTATTTATTGACCTAGACATTAAATTATTTCATATAGTATATGAAGTTTTAATCATTTATAATTATACACTTGGCATCCTTGATCTCCAATAAATCTCATACTCTACTTGGAACAATGTATTTCCTTTTGATACGTTCATTAAAGTATTGCACACAAACTTGGTTTATGCAAACATAGATTCCTTGCACAAGTTTGTATCCCATTAAAAGTATAAGCAAATTACCAAGACATCAATTGACAACCTCTACTTGATCGCTTATTAGGTTTTTATAGAACTACAATTAAACTAAATTCCAAACATCTTATAGAAAAAAAATTAGAAATAGATAAGAAAGCTCATATCCATATCTAATGTATTGGATAATCCATGCAATCACACTCTATCCTTGAAAACCAAGTATACAATCCTAGATGTATCATTGACTTTTAACAAGAAATGTAGTGTGGTAGCTTTAAAAATTGTCAACCAGTATGTGAGGTAAATGTAATGTTTTGGAATCATACAAAGTATATGAGATTCACTTATTTTCATCCTTCACGAGCTTTGGAACTTAAAAGTTATGTTAACTATTAAGTTCAAGAATAATCCAATCTATTGTAAATCACATTTATACCCCAGCTAGAAAAAATATACGAGTTAGATAATTTTGAAACTTTCATGACCATTTCTTCATGGAGGTGATTGAATCCCTACTCAAATCAAATATACAAGTAGGAATTTAAAGAAAGAAACCCTTTTTTGTATGATAAATATTTTAATTTTCCTATTTTTTGTTCTTAAAAGACTTGACCAAGACTTTGATGAGAGATTTTTATTTAAGAGAGGTAAGTAAGTAGGTAAAAATAACAAGATTTTATAGGCATAAGTAGGAACAAGTCTAGATACATTGTGTTGGAAGGAATATGAAAGAAATGACAAGTTTCATGGAGAAGAGCCATTTAGAAGGCAAGGAAATTGAAATTGGTGAACTTCTAATCTTTCAGGAAGATCATCATTTTGTCCCCGTGTACTTGGGAGAAAAAATAAATGTTATGTAAGGATAAAAATGAGTTTGAGATAGAAACAAATAATTTTAAAGAAGGTAATAGGGAATCGAGATGAGTGCCACATAAATAACGGTAGGCATAAATAATATCCCTATATTCATTATAAATCATAGCTAGTTGTAATTTATGTACTTCTAATTATTTAAAGAAATTAAAATACCTATTTTATGCTAATCATTATGATATCGATGTATACATCTCCTTTTATGTGCATTATTTGAGGCTCGTTGATTATTAAATGTTTGGTTGGGGTCTAATGTTGGAACTAGTTATTATTCATGAGAAATATTTGTTTGAGTGAATTGTAAGGTGTGTTAAAAGTTGAAAAGAGGGATATTTTGTAGGCATAAGGAAGAAAAAGTGGTAGGTTGAGTAGGAAAGAATATATGCAAAAGGGAGGGTTCATATGAAGAAGGGATATTTTAGATGACAAATGAAATGTAATTGGCGAGCTACCAATAGTTTGGAAAGATCTTGATTTTTTCCTTATGTGCTAGGAAAGAATGAGAAATTTAAGGTACAAATATAAAGTAGTTTGAGAAGGAACGAAGGTATTATAAATAATTTAATAGGAGAATGAGGTTATTAACTAGGGGATAATCATATATCTCTATTATGTCCCCATATATTATATATTATAACAGTTAACTAATTTTAATTTATGTAATTTTAGTGAATTAAAAATATATATCTATTTTATGCAAGTAATAATAGTATTTATGTGCCCATCTCATTCTATGTACATTTTGGAGCTCATTCTTCATTAGATGCTTGATTGGTTGCTTATGGCAACACTTATTATTATTTAATTTGCTTAAAATAAGCATATGTACATGTGTGTATTGTTTTGACTTTAAGAAAATGATGAAGGTTAGTTTTAATTCACTTCTAATGATTTTATATATAGAGGAGGTCTAACAAGAGTTTGCTCAGGTAGTTGCAAGACTACTTGTAGTAAAGAATTTCATTATTTCCTTGAGGGTGTTTGCAAGGTTTATTAATTGTGGTATTGTGTTCTTTGTGGTGACATTAACATGGTTAAATAAAATGTATTACAACTTCACAAAGAGGTGTAGTCTTTGATTTGAAATTATCTTAAATCTGACAAAGCAATTTGTTTATGTGCAAGTGTGTAACACCTCTAATAAAGATAGTTGCAACTAGGAAAGAGTTGTGGTGATAAGAAAAAATGTCAAACAATGATTTGCCTCCAAGAAGAAGAATAATAGAGGTTGTAATACTATAATTTGTAGGATGGCTTGATTAAATTTTGGAAGACATGAGGAAACTACAAGTGAGAGTAGATGTCTTAGAAGGTGACAAGAGAAGAGGTAGAGCGCATATTCAAGTGTAGACAATGCGAGTGAAGTTGATGAAAGAGATATCATAATTAAAAAAAAATACAAATGTTAAAATTTATAGAAGTGAGAAAAGACCACTTTGGCCCATCTATGGTATAGGAAGGATAGTAAAGGTTGTAAGGAAACTCAGGTGCGGAAACAGCTTCCTACACTAATCTCTATAGGAGAGTATTGTGCAAATTCTTATAAATCCTTACAATTTCAGATCCGTTAACTACTTTAACAAAGATATTGCAACCACATACCATACATACAGAAAAATAGAGAATGACACAATGATATACCCTGGGGAAACCTTTCGGTAAAAACCCCAGCACTCCAAAACCTGGACAATGTATTGATCAAAACTATTACAGCTTACAATACACTTGCAATGCAAGTTCTTTCAGAAGATTTCTAAACCCTTGAAGACAAATCACGGCAGCATAAAACATTCCAACAATACACTCGCATCATATCTCTTCGCAACCGTAAAAAAGCTTATATCAGGCACTTCACTTTTTAGGGCTACTCCCAAAGATAACCATATTAAGGTTTTACCATTCTCCGAGAAAATAGGAACCCCAAAAAAATTTTCGGGGCGATGCCCCGAACCCCACAATTGGGGAAGAGTGTACAGTACTCAAATTTATCAGTTGCCACATGTCTTCACCTATCATTGAATCTTCCTGACATAACTCTTATGTGTCATAGGAATCTGTCATAACCGTTTTAGCCATGATCTCCTTACACACAATTCAAGATGTTGACACATCAACATTATTTGCAAGAAATACATTTTACAAAACAAATAATAAGAATAGGAATTATCCAAGGTTGAGACACCTTATTCCTAACAAAGGTGGAACAACCACAACTCTTAGAAATCCTCTAATATTAGATGAGTAAATTTATTTGGCAGTGGACATCAATGAGCATTTTGAATATGATGATGTAGATTATCTAAGAAGGGTAAGAGTGAAACAAACAAAGATAAAAGGATATGCAACACTTTGGTGGAAATAAGTATAAGCTAAAAGAAAAAGAAATCATAGAAAGAATACCCAATGGGACATAGTGGTGTGAAGATTGAAGTAAAAGTTTCCACTAGTATACTACCAATTAGAATTGATTAAGAAGTTGTCGAAATTGTGACAAAAGAAGGTATGTGTGAGAGCTATATTAAAGGGTTTTACAAATTTTCCTAAAATTTGGTCACTAAGAATTAGAATGAAAAAAGTGATATGATATATTAATGACTTGAAATTAAGTATTTAATATGAATTAAGTATAATAAGATTGTGAACCATGAGGAGGCCTACCAATATGCATTAAAGGCCAAGGAGAAATTATCAAGCAGAGAAGGCTCAACTAGTAGCAAGAGAAAACTTGATGAAGAGAGATTTTGTCAATGCTGATAATAATTGAGATCAATAAATACAACCAAAAGAAGGTACAATCAATGTAAAGAGGAAAACATTTTTTTATAGTCACTAGACAATCATCAAACAAGAGGAATGATGTTCTACACAGAATATGAAGGCATAAATTTAGTCAAAGGTAAAGGATATATGGAAGAATGGGTCAAGTGTGGAGAACTCTTCAATAAACACAGCTACATTGTTTGTATGACGTCATCAATAATTTTTAATTGAGAAACAGATTTTGAAAAGTCACAAACCTTCTCTTTCAACACAACAAACACCTAAGGTGCATTTCGAACACCAACCCAACTGTTCAATACAACAACTAACAGTAGAGGAAGACATATTGGTGTAGAGACAAATCAGCTAGGCACTAAATTGTAGATGCAACCTAATCCAGAGCAGCGTAGATTCACTGTGTAAATTCATTTCACAAATTTCTGTCTTTAGTGGGCTTCTTCAACCTACCACTCGTCCAACCAGTGATCTGGTTGGAAGAAGATACAATCTCTTCCTCATCTCCGAAAAGAGGGAATTTAACAGTAGAAGGACACCTGCTATGTGGGTAAATAGGGCATTTGATAATTGTGGAAGCATCAAATTTATCAACACACACGTATATCTCATTCAATTGATACTCACCCTCCTCACTTCTATTACAATCCACTCCTACACCCTCGCCAATAGCATTCTGAATCGCTTCTTTGATATCACTCACTCTGTATTCTCCTCCATCTGGTCTAATACCTGCACATATGTGGAAACAGGAGTTTGTTGGGTAAGAAAACAGTGCTACATGGGTCAGATAAATGGGAATAACTTAAACAGCAAGCTCCTCAATTTTGTTCAATAGAACACTTTCTAAAGCCCCAAATAACAAAAAATAACTTAGAAATAGTGCTACACCTATATCACGAACAGGCAGAATGGATGGAAAGAGCTTAAATAGCATGTATTCATGTTTGTGATTAGGAATGGTAGGAGTCTTATATATGCATATGAAATATGCAGGAATAGGGGAAGAGTATTAGTAATAATTATAGTTAATTTGGTATATCATACTTTTTTTTAAACTTATGTCTGATTTTGATGATTCTTTTGGTTGTCTATATATGATCTTAAGTATTTATGGACACAAGGGTTAAAAAGTAGTCATTTTGAGTTGGCACCCTGTACATATTCTCTATTCCCCCTTTAACCTATTCCCTATTCTTCAAATAACCACTCTTTGACCACCACAAAATTTGTCAATTAATCCAAAACTTATATACAAATGTCTTAATAATTGTGTTGGTACCAATAAAACTGCACAAATAGTCTAATTGCTAACTGTGTTTCCTCTCTTTTGAATATACTAATGACTGACTATTAGTCTTCGTGAATGAATAAATTTTTAATAAACTTTTAAATAACCAAATCTAATAAATGATAAGTGACCTTTTTAAATCTATCGTTTCTAGATAAAGTCCAATTGAAATGATGGAGACCTTCAAAGTTCAGAATACATAATACAAACCATCAATCTCCGCCTGAAACACTCAACTGCTTCCGATCAGTCTACTAACCACACCCAGATAGAAAGATAAAAACCAAGAAATGTCTGTTATATAGAATATGTAGACCCTTATAACAAACAAGGCTATAGAAACAGTGTTTAGACGTATCTAAAATGCATCACAATAAATGGGAAGGCCTTAAATAGCTGAGAAAAGCTTGAAAGTTAACTTGTTTTAACCAGCACGCTATTTGCATGAGACAAAACAGCTGGCGCCTGAAGTTTGCTATATTAGGATATCGAAAATTCCATATAACAAGCAATGTTATAAGAAACTGTGCTAAAAAGTGTGAGAATAATCGATGAAAAGAGTTCAAATAGCTGGCACCCAAGTTTGTTATATGGAATATCCAAATCCCAAATAAGAAAACAGGAGGGTGAAAACAGAATATCTGAAGAGCCCTAAAATAGATAGAAAATGTTTAAATAGCTGCTACTAAAATTTGTTGCTCTTATACAACAAATTTCAGCAGTAACTCTTAAATGGTATTTCTGATTTTGATAATCTTTTGGTCATTTTTATATACAACTTTAATGTTTATGACTATTGTTTTGATTTATGATCAGTTATTTGAATCAGAAGTGATTTTTTAAGTTGATATCAGATATTTTTTTTTTTATTCCATTCACTTTGACTATCATAAAATTAGACTAATTGTTAACTTCTTTTCTAACTGCTAAATATACTTATGGACTATTATGATATTTTTAGTGAATTTCAAGTAACAAAATCTAATAAACCATTGCTGAAACATGAAGGATAATTAGACCCTTGCCCTATATAAAGCTCCAAATAACAAATAAGGTATTAATTTTGTCATGTGAAACATGTATAATCATTTAATTTCAGAAAACATAAACGACCTGCAGATTTAAGGGCGGTGAGAAGATCAATCTTGGTTCGCAACGAAAGAGCCTTTTCAAAGTAGTCGTGCTGGCTCAAGTTGAGAGAGCAAGTGCCATGTTTCTGCCACTCGTGGCCCCAGAATGTGTGCCCATCACTGCTTGGGCAGCTCAGCGATCCCCAATAACTATTCAACTCCCCCACCAAATCCAAGATCTGTGCAAAAATACAAAGATAATCAGGATTTTTATAATTCATATTAATGTTTTTTTTTTTCTTTTTTCAATTGTATAACAATGTTTTAGCATTAATGTTTCAGATCACATTACAGGATCTATCATCGCGATGCAAGAAAGAAAACATGATCTCTTGCATTCTAATGATGAATCATGTAGTGTGATCCAAAACGTTGATAAAAAATTGTTACACAATCGAACTCAGAAAAACATAAAACATACAAAGATAAATCAACATCGTGTTAGAATATTTAGTTTTTTTTTCAATTCTGCATAATAAATTTCTAAAAATCTTTGAATACATCTTATAAGACCTCTGTATTCTATATAATGAAGCAATAATATTTCTTTCACATCATGTACCCAGAAAAGTCACAGAAATGGGCAGTACTCGACAGAAAGATCACCTGTGAGAAGTCAAACTCATCGGAGGGATTGCAAAACTGAGGCCATTTTCCAGTTTTATAGTTGGGCCATAAGCCATGAATGGAAAAATCCGATGCAGGTTTCCCAGTGAGAGGATAACAACATCCTTTTCTTGTACCACAGTAGGATCCTGGCCACTGCATTCATAGCTCACCAATCCCAATCTATTTAACCAGCAAAACACATATCTTAAACAAAACCAGAGAAAAATCAAGGAGATGTTGTTCTCTATCATATGACTTAATACCTGTTGAACGAAATAATAGAAATCAAAGGATCTGGCCGTGGAAACAGCCCAAAACTCAAATAAAAGCACTACGAGTATGGGAAGTTGCAGAGTTTGATAACTTCCCCTCATCCTTTTACCTTCAGCAATTCTGATGAGCTCTGTGTGAACAGTAAACAGTTTTAGATGAGATTAAAAACGAATTCATTGAAAGTTTCGCAGGACAAAATTATATAAAATTTGGAAGCGTTGGTAGTGGTCCCTCTCCTTATTTTTGTTTGTTATTATTGTCATTGTACGCGTCTGTTAAGGAAAACAATTTTAAATTTCTTAAAACCAAACTCAGTTTCAAGACGGGCTTAGTGCGTTGGGTATATGCCTTACAAATCGAATCAGTGCAAATGGGCATATGCTTTACAAATCGAGTTTCTTATTCCATAAGCTTCATGTGCGTTTTGTTTTGTATAATGGGGAATCCATTCACGTTAGCAGAGACAACATATTTAAGAACATAAAATAATAGAAAGAAAATTAGAGACAAATACAATACAATATAATACAATATAGAATATTGTGAATTACATGGTTCACTATTAATTGGCTAAATCTATGAGAAAGTAGGGAACTATTCTATTAATCATTATCACTGGTACACAAACTGTACACATCTCTTTATACATACATAAGCTACTACAAAATGAAGGGTTGGAAGAAGCCAAAGAGTCAGATGAACGTTGGACTTCACATTCCCAACATGTTCTTCCAGTGAACAACTTTTTATTGTATATGAAATCAATCTGACCATGCCTGCCATTTTATTACACTAGCATAAGTTAAATGAATGTAAGATACCCAATTTAAATATTTAATATTTATAAATAATAATAAAAAATTTGATAGTCATAAGTTTGAAGTTAAAAATGTGATTTACAATATTAAAATTGAAATTTATAGTATTGGTAAAATTAATATATGATCTATAATATTTGTTAAATATTAATATTGAAATATTAGAACCATTTATCAAGTGATATTTGAGACAAAAATTCACTTAATTAATTGTTAATAATTTTTAAATAATATCTACAAAATATTTTAACAATTGAATTCAGTCATAGATTCAATGCATAAATAGTTTTGTTTTTTTATAAAAGTGATCAAAGGTTACTGAAAAGTCTTATAATAATAATAATAATAATAGAAGAAAAAGATACAAAAAAATTAGCATCCTTATAAACAACAAGATGAAACAGAGAAATGGGTCCTAACCAAGATAAACAAACATATCTACAAAAAGAACACCCACATACCAAGTGAAAGTATGAAAGACAAGATCATATAAATGTACTTCTAATCAAAATAAAAACCTAATGCCTCAAAGAGCAAGAGGCAGAATCTATGGTAGCACGAGAAAAGGATGAACCACATGCCAAATTCTCTCAAGATCATCTAGAGAAATGAGACTAAGTGTTTCATCTAAAGAGGATGAGTGATCATCCACATTCGCAGTAGAAATAGGTAAGCCACTGTGATGTAAGGGAATAACTCGTAAAGGAGGAACAGGTAATATATTATTATTCTCCTCCAAAGCTTTGATAGAACCTCTATTTCTCTAAGGACATGAATTAGCTAAATACACTGGAACTATTAGGAAAATGGTGTCTCAACCTTGCATTTACATAAGGCTACTATTTATAGTAAGTATACATTTGAGCATGGGTTTTTCCTAAACTTTCCCCTAACCTTCAAATGGACTAGATAGGCATGCCAGTAAATTTTTGTTGTAAGATCATATCTAGATTTGAAGATATTAAAGTTTTCATTCTTTAAGTTGCCAAAAAAAATTCCTAGGTCAATTTTGCAGCTCTTAGAGGATCCTAAATGGCTTGAAAGTGTTTTTAATTGGAATAATGAGTTATAGCTTGATAGAGCATCTTATGAGCTTTCTATCACTTCAAACGATTCATCAATTGGACACTTGGTTCAAAAGTTATGGCCTCCAAAAGTTGGGTCTCTTGAAATAGGGAATGTAAAAATATGTTGAACACGTAAATGAGTTGTGAAACGGAGTTGCGCATTTTGGTGCATGTGTTTTGACACATCATGTGGTGTTTTTTATTAGAGATATATGGGTGCCACTTTTAAGGTGGTTTTTAGGCCATGGTATTGTAAAATTGTTTGATGGTTTCATTTATTTGTATCTCCTATATATATTAGGTGAATGAGATAGAGGTTGTGTGTAAGAGTTTGATAGCCATTAAGTTACCTCTTGATCTCTATTTGGAAATACTCCTATGAGAAGCTTGCTTTGCAAGTATATTATAATATGTTATTGATTTATGAATAATATATTGGGCAGCTTTGGAGTATTGCGATTTTCTCCCAAAAGGGTTTTTCTTGTGCATAAACCATTGTGTTGTGGTATGCATGTTATTTATGTTTATTTATATTAAGAAATTGTAATTGTTGTCAAGATCTGAAAAAATTGTTAGCATAGGAAGTTGTTCTGCTACCTTAATTTTCTTACACCAACAAACCTCTAATGCCATGTAGAATTTAATAAAAATTCAAATGCAAGCCTACATTTAAGTAAGTATAGAATATTAGAAAAAGCTAAGTGCAAACATAGAAATGGTACAAAATACAAATATAAGTTAAAGTCAAATATCAAGAATATGAGAGTTGAATATGAATTTTCATATTGAATGGAAATAAAGAGATGCGATATATAATCTCAAGATTCCAAATCTAATGAGGTTGAGAAAAAGACAAAAAAATAAAAAATAAAATATTACTTTAACTATGTCTCCAAATCTGAGAAAAAAAATACAATCTCATTAAAGATAGAAATTACATGTACTTAATTATCCTATCCTACCCAAGTAATCAAAGTGAACTAGGCAAATCTAACCCCTGACCGAGCGCTAGCTGCCTCTTCCGGGGTTACGTATGGAGAACCCTGATTCCTACTTGTAGTATTCCACCTCTCCTAGTCAGTCATAGCTGCAAACATATCTATTTGGATAGGGAGATTGGGTATAGTGCCTTAAAATGTAAATAAATAATTAAACCAACATTCGAAGAGAAGACTCGTCCAAATCCAAGTAGATTTTGAGGTGCACACCTAAATGAGAAGAAATTGGAGCTATGTTCAAAATTTGAAGAAAATAGCTTAGCAATGAAGTATAGGGTATATCCTTGAGGTGGCATTTGATAAAAAATTAGCTAGAGAATGGTGTTGAAGTGTGCACTTGGAACAAAAGAATGCACCTGAAAAAGGTGGAGCCCAAATATTTGATTTACATTGGACCACAAGTGCATCAAATTGTGAGTTGTATGCACCTATGAGGGTGGAATTAAAATCTAAGCTACACTTAAAAGTTCAAACTTGAGAGAAGTGCACCTAATTTTAAATTAAAGTATTACATGTATAATACGCTAAGTGTGCACTTCGTAGAGAAAATAAAATAAAAAGGTTGAAAGCACAACTATTAGTTGCAACTTGGAGCCAAAGGGCATGTCTCATCAAAGAAAAATTAAATGTTCAAAAATTAGTGTACATTTATATATTAAAAAAGAGTTAAGTGCACACATAATAGTGAAGATGAAAAGTACTTGAGTTTATATTGGTAGGGATGTACCTAGAGAAGAAGGTTGCACCTTAAATATGAAATCAAAATGCAAATATTAAGAAAACTTTGTGAAGTTCACATCTAGGGCGTATATCCTCACCAAGAGAATATTCAAATCCATTTTTCAAATGTGTGTCCAAGCATAGGTACACACCTCACTTATGAAAAACTCAACATTCAATTCCAACTATCAAATCTACATCTAGGGTAAAATTGCACACCTCACCAAAGGGTTATTTTAAATTTTGAATTTCAAAAATAGTTTTTATGTTTGCAAGTGCACACCTAACGATTAAGTGTATTCTTGTAAAAAAGGTTATTAAAAGTGTAAAATGTATGATGTGTGAAGAGAAATTAGATAATAGGTGCAAACTAAGAGATTGAATGCACACCTCATAAAAGAGAATTTGATGTGCAATGTAGAATTTGATGGTTTTTGCATTGGCATGCACTTGGTATTTAGGTACACATCTCACAAAAGGAAAACCAGAAATTTTTAATTTTGCAATGAACAAGAGTAGACAATATATAGAGTATTTCAATCACCCAGATATGTTTCATGTCTAGGTACACCACTAGTATATTGGAGGGAACCTATCAAGCAACTTTTTTAAATTACAAATCACGTTAAAGAAAAAAAATTCACATTTGCATGTGTTTGTAATTGTGCATGTGCATTTTTATTTTTTTATTTTTTATTTTTGTGTGTGTGTGTGTTCATAAGCATGTGTGTTTGTGTGTGTGTGTGCGCGCGCATATACATGTATGTGTATGTGAGAGAGAGATGGGGGTGTGCACTTAACTAAGAGGGTTTGAAACAAGACAATCCATGTTATTTAGTGCACACCTAGAGCTAAAGAAAACACCTCACCAAAAGAAAACTTAAATTTCAAGAAAAAAAAATGTGAAAGACCATTAGGAGGTGCACACATCTATATGAAACTTAAAGCTTTTAAAGAAAGGTCAATTTCATTATTTAAATAAGTGTGCCCATCTAATAAAGTCAACTAGTCCTTGAAAAGGATTGAGATTTCTTATTAAGAGGTGCTTATTTATAAACAATTACCCACGCTATTTTAGCAAAGAGATGCTCTTCTAGCAAGAGGAACATCATTTTATTAATCTTTGGGATTTTCAAAACTCAAGAGGGAATTAGTATAAAAAGAGGACAAGAAAATAATGTAGATAAAAACACCTTTTGAAAATATATAAAAAGAGTTAGTAGAAATATATTTATAATGCTTAAGCATTGTCTTGAAGTAGATTACAATTTTGATATCCTCATGGTGTATCATGACATCAATTCAAGTTAGAGAATGGTCATAACAGAAAGGTGCAATAGAACAAAGTGTTACAAAATAAGAATTAAAAATAATATAAATAAAAAATTCCAAAGAAAAATAGAGTAGTTCACAAATCATTAGCATAATGCAAATCAATATAAGAATTGAAAATATAATGAGTTTGTTTGCTCGAGGTAAAAAAGTTTATTTTATTATTATTAAAAAGTATGTTAATCAGGAGGATCCTAATCCAAACCAAGGGTAGTAACAATAAAGGGTGCCACCATCCTTGGAATAGCAATAACAATGGGATCCATTAATAGATCACTACACAACCAACACAAACACTACGAACAGTACAACTACTAAGTCTCAATAATACCCCTTCCCTTAGTATGTGATCATAAGGTTATATCAAATGGAACATTATTCGCTTTCCTCTACTTCATCCTTTTAACAGTATACCAACCATCTTCAACTCTAGCTGCCTCATTCTCGTTATTGAGAAGTTGTGTATGATCCTCGTTATCAGAAATCTCCTGTTGGAGTTGTTCTTCCCCTTCTGGAATCACCTCTGGTACATGAGAAGCTAATGATCTGCCCTTTTCTCTTCCCTCTGGGGTAGAAGCACCACTACTTTGCTACAAATCCCTATCAATCCCCTTTGAAATCATAATTTTGTTATGTATTGTTGGTTGCACATCCTATATAGTGGGCCCTGTAGGCCTCTGAATTTGTTCTCCCATGACAACCTAAGAGAAGCTCTTTTGTTTCTCCCCTTTATTTTCAACCATATAGTTTTGTAGAGTGGCATCTTTCCACCAAGAACCATTCTTCTGTGAAGTCACTTTGTCCAACTTCTGCACCCAACAACCTTTGGAATTTTTTATCGTGATTTCTGTTGGGAGCCCTTCAGATATGTCTAATTCCACTAAAATGCATGCAAAGGTCAAATGGAAAAGGTTTGAGGATTCTTCGTCCACCATCAAAAAAATTCCTAAAGAGTCCCCAATCACTTTGAGATAAGAATCAAACCATAAATTCAGAGGAAGGTTAGGGAATCTTACCTAGATTGGAATTTTGGCAAAGGATTCAAAATTTGGACAAAAAATTGGGTGCCATAGTTTCATCACCAATGGGTACTTCTCCTCCCAACACCATAAATTTTAACACAGTATCTTATTTCTATCTTGAATCTTTTCAAAAACGACAACAAAAAACCCTTTATTTACCAGATATATATGAATGGAGCCCGCCAGCATGGGCTCCCAGTTATCGAATATCCAGGGTGTGATTTTTTCAAGCTTGGCCAAAGGCCTCTAAACCGTCCAATCAAACCTATCTTGGAAAAAAATGAAACATCGTGCACAACCTCTTCATAAGCCTCTACGTCCAAATCTACAGAGAATTCCTTGGTAGATGGCGGCAAAGGAATTCCCCATGAAGATTTTAAATTTTGTTCCTACTGCAACAGGGAGAATGGCAAGAGGGAAACCTGAGACTCCCCGTGCCCCAAAGACTTACCTCCTTCCTGAACATCGGCAACCCCAAATCTGCATTTTTCTATTGGAAGCCAACACCCTCACTCTTCTCATGCATCTGCATGCTTGAAGATTGCAAATCGGGACCCATTGATGGGTTCTGCAGCCCTAACCCATTCTCATCACCTTTCACCCATGTCGCAGCATCGTTCTTCTGAGCTATCATCCTCTGAGAGTGACTTTGGTGCAAGGAGTACCCTTTTTAAAAAATAAAATCCCGCCTTTGCATTTGTAGCAGGAGATCCTACCTATTGTCCTTCGATCTTCTCAAATTTGTGCCCAGATATGAACATGGGCAAGCAAGGAAAGAGATCTCCACCTTGTTTTTGGGTAGGGAAAGAGAAACCTTAGCCCCACCTTTAGGAGAACTCAAACCTCCCCGCAAAGCCTTTTTTAAGGAAAATATGTTAATAAAATTGGAAAGTGAAAATATAATTAGTTGCATAGTAGATAAAGGTATACTATATAACTATAGATAGTTAACACAACAATGAATAAAAATAATAAATTTGAAGAAATATCACTTGCATATAACAACAAACATTTTTTTTCCCTTTAAATTCTTCTTTTTTACATCAGCCAGGGTGAATACAATAAATGTTATCAAGAAGACCCTAATCAATAGTTTATCGTCAATAAAATAAAATTGAAACCAATTATTATAAATCTCTCTCATCATAAAAAATCAAGGTTCTCAAAAGGTAAAATCTAATGGAGTATTTGGGCAATTTTTTGAGGTAGAATTTGTTTGGATGATTTATGGAAGAATGAAAGGATTTTTCCTATCTACGACTAGGTAAAGTAGAATTTTAGAATGCTTTAGTGTCTTTACAATTTTGGATCATAATTAATCTAAATAAAAGCCTTCATCATTCAAAGCCAATCATTTAGAAGCCTTTTTTTACACCACTAACTAAAATAACTTATTTTATAATTTGTTTTCATAACAACAGGTCTCTATATGTAGTCCACATAGGTCTAGGGAGTCATATGTCGACTTGGAAACCCAACCAACAACTTCCATGTAACAATTGTCTTTATCACACAAACTTTTCTTGCTTTGTAATTTTTCAAATCCTAAACTTTCATGGTGGACGAATTTGATGGGGGACAAACTATTGCTAGTGAGCCCCCACCACCAGCTATAAGTTTCATGCCTGAGGGACCTAGTGGACCTATTAACAAGGGAATGGCTCTCCATGGGGTGCAAAATAGGATGGAGACATTGGAAATGTGTCTAAGATGGACACTGCCATCTCGGGTGAAATTCTTGATAAGGAAGATCAGGCAAAGACTCAAGGTGGTGCTTTGTCTAAAGGATGGAAGCAAATCCTCATGGGTGACTATCAAAAGGAGGTGGAATTTGAGGTGGTCCCAATGCGCACACAAACTGAGGTAAAAACTATCAAGGTCCCTAATGTGGTGGTTGACCCTATTGTTACCTCCATGAACAATACATTGGTTGGATGTTTTTTCTCCTTTCGACCAATCATTGACATGGTTAGGAAGTGGGTTTCTTAGAAATGGAATCTTAAAGGAAGTGTTGACATAACTAGTTCTATGTCTGGAACCTTATTCATGTTTAATTGTATAGCAACAGAAGGTGGAAACTAGGCATATGGAAAGCATCACCTATAGCTTAGCCAATGGAAATCAAGCTTTGACCCTATGATTGACTTACGTTAAATGGAACATGTGTGGGTTAGAATGCCAGGCCTCCTGCTTGAATTCTGGGAGAGCAGATTTTTCGGTGAATTGGCAACACTTTTGGTAAAAAAAATTCAACAAACAAAGTCGAGGTTAGTTTTTGTTCTCTTTTGTGTTAATGTTGTTGTTAGTAAAATACTGTGAAAGTTTATTTCCCTACAGTCTAAGTTGTTTAAGTGGACACAAGTGTCGGTTTATAATAATTCCATGATCTTTTTCCAAAAGTGCAATAAATTAGACCACGTGATCTCTAGCTGCAAGGCTCGAGAGAAAGAACAACAAAAATTGAAGAGAATCTCGACCTCACCCATCAAGGTCAACACGCCCCTTGTGAGCATGACCTTAGATACTGATAGTGATGAAAATCCTTTCATGGATTGTATTCTTAAGCTTTTGGAAACTCCTAAGAAGTATAATCAAGGGATAAATCTAGATGGGGCCCCTAGGTTGAATACGGCTTCTGAAAATTGCCAAGGGAAGATTTTGGTTTTTTCTTTTGTATAGCCAGATTCTTTGGAGGAAGGCAAAATACCACCTATTGGACCCCAAATTATGGCTTCCTTGGCTTCCCACAATGGTGTTTCATCTGAGCTAATGCTTACCTCCCACCCCACCCAAGGGTAAGAGCTTATTATCAGTGGGTGCGTCCACCAGCTCTATGGTGATGGATGATGGATAGATTATCTAGAAAAAGTGGATGTTGGACTTGACATGAAAGTTGGTCGACCTTTATAGTGTTTCAAAAGGCAAAGGAAAGTCACAAGGAAAATTTCCAATAGAAGTAGTAGGACCCTAGATTCTGCAACCAAAACAAATAAATGGGGTTCCTCTCTTGGAACATGAGGGGGTTGAATGGCCCCCAGAAACAATTTACCCTCAAGAATTACATTCTGGAAAATGGTGTTGATATCTTTCTCCTTCAAGAAGTTAAGATGATTGAATCCTCCTTCAACACTCTTGCAAGGGTTTTGTGGCCAATTTTACAATAGATTATTATGGAAGCTTATAGAGCCTCAGGTGATATTATTACTATGTGTCCACCAATTAAATTTTTCTAGAGCTTTGACCTTTTCCAATCAAAATATTTTAGCTACCATGTTCAACTTTGATGGTATGATGTAGTTCATGGGTAATTTATATGCACCTAATCTCACAATGGAAGGAGAAAGGTCTAGAATTAAATCGTATCCCTTCTGCAGTAGTCCACCCAATGTTGGCTCCTTGCTGGCAACTTCAATTCCCCCCTCTACCCATCAGAGAAATTGGGTGGTCTGGAAGAATACACTAGTATGGTGGATTTATCTAAATTCATTAATGGAATTCATTTGGGTGACATTGACCTTATTGGGGAAAATTTTACTAGGTCTAACCATAGGAAGGGTATGGACCTCATCCAGGTGAGACTTGATCACATCCTCTGAATGCCCAATTGGGATATAATATTCATATCCTTTCTTACTGCCCTCCCCCATATAGTATTTGATCATAACCCACTCTTAATGGACAAGAAAAATAGGTTGCAGAAGGGTTCTAGTCCCTTTCTCTATGAAATCATGTGTGGCACCCACCATGATTTTTTTTCATGTTCATATGTCAAGGCATGGTGGGACTCACCTATTATCAAAATTTCTATGTTTTGTATGTTTTATAAACTTAGCATCATTAGAAGGAATGTTTAGTGGTAGAACTGACTCACATTTGGTAATGTCTTTGAGCATAAAAAGGAACTTTGAATGAAGTTGGCTTCCATCTAGGAGTAAATAGTTGGGCATGATCTTTCACCAGCCATACATGTTGTTGAAGAGAACCTGAGGAATGACTAGAAAAGTATCCTCAATAGGGAGGAAATATTCTAGAAATAGAGATCCAAAATTCAATGGCTTAAAGAAGAGGACAAAAAATCAGTCTTCTTTCATTGTTCAACTTGCACCCATAAGAAAATAAACACTATCCTCAGACGCAAGTATGAACATGATGAGGAGGTTACAGAGGGCATGAAAATGGGTTTTGTGGCCTTTGATTTATTTTGCAAATTCTTCAGGGGTGATGGTTGTACTATTGATGATGCTCTTGAGGCTTGGATGTTGGATTGCCTCCCTAAAAATATCTCTTCAGTTGATAATGAGCTTGTGATGGCCTTGGTCTTGGAGGAGGAAGTGTGGATAGCTACCTTTTCTATGGGATATTTTAAGGCCCCAGGATATTGATGGCTTCCCTCATGTTTTTAGGATTTTTGGGATATTTTTGGCCCTGATGTTATTGCGGCCGCAAGGGGTTTCTCTAGAATAGGAATGCTTCTTAAGATCTTAAATTTCTCATTCATTTCCTTGATCCCCAAAATATAGGAGCCACTCTCTCTCACACAAATTTTAGGCCAATAAGCATGTGTAATAATGTCTACAAAATATTTTATAAAGTCCTCATTAATAGAATCAAACATTTGCTTGACAATTTGTTCTTGGGAGACAAATTCTTGATGCAGCCATTACTACTCATGAGCTCTTCCACTCCATAAAAAAATGTAATCTCACAAGGATGGCTCTTAAGTTGGACATATCCAAATCTTATCACAGGTCCAAATGGGGTTTCCTCTTCAAAGTGCTTGAAATATGTGGCATTGATATGAAGGCAATTGCATTGATCAAGGAATGTGTGACTACTATTCACTACTCTATCTTTGTCAATGGAGTCTTGAGAGGTTTCTTTGGCATGTCCAGGGGAAAAAAGTAGGGTGACCCCCTCTCCCCTTACCTCTTCATCTTGCCAGTTGCGGCGCTGGGAAGGAACTTTCTTCATATGCTAAGTGAGATTAAAATCCTAGCAGTGAGCCCTGCTTCAACCCCGCCCCAGGTGGTTTTATAGAAGTTTATTGATGACACAATCCTCTTTGGTGTTGTGTCAGTGTTGGAAGCTAGAAGATATAAATGCCTCCTCATCCAATATACTTTTTTGTCGAGGCAAAGTATCAACTATGTTAAAAGCAAAGTCTATTTTGTCAATACTCGTTATTTCTTTCAAAACAACATCAAGAACATTCTTGGATGTCATTTTTCTAATCTCCTAGATAATTACTCAGGGCTTCCAATCACAATCAAGGAGATTTCTAACTCCTTTCAAAATACAACTATGGAAATAATGCATCATAAGCTAACTGGTTGGAAGGTAAATTTCTACACAGCATGGGTAAGTTGTTACTCCTCAAACAGTCTTTGCAAGGAATTCCTATAAACTTCCTGTCACTTTTTAGAATATCTAATGCTTGGGTTGGTAAATTGGAGAGAATTCAAAGGAATTTCCTATGGTCTAGAATGGAAGAAAAGAAGTAGATGGATTTAGTTAAGTGGGACTCCATTTGCCGCCCAAAATCTATGGGTGGTCTAGGTGTAAAGAAAATTTTTCACTTCAATAGGGCTCTCGTTACTAAAATTGGTTGGACCATGGCTAGAAAAAAAAAAATGGTGTGACATTATTTCTACCAAGTATTTGAATTTGGCCAATTTTCTCGCTCCCTAAGCACTAATGGACTCCCTACAGGATCCAAAATCTTGAATAGTACTCTCAATTGTAGGTCTCTACTTTTTCGAGGCTTGAAATGGAGTATTAGTGATGGTATAATGGTCTGTTTCTAGCATGACTCCTTGTTAGACAATACACCCCTCTCCATCCGCCATATCTTTCATGACATTTGTGTGTTGGCCAAAAGGTTCTTTAGGAGTAGAGTTGAGAACTACATGGATCACTCAAGAACTTGGAAAGATGTCCAACTCCGATGTTAAGGCTTCAGCAGCTGTTGCCTTTGGCACTATATTTACAAAAGAAACTCAAGGAGAGAACCTAATGTTCCCAAGGGAAGATATCTTTGTCTAGAAAAATAATGCCAATGGTGAATTAACAGTGAAATCAACCTATCTTATGCTCATTGGTGAGGGGACCTAGGATAAATAGTGGAAAAAGGTTTGGAACTCCCAATCAATCCCTAAGATCAATCCATCGTAGTGGGGGTTGATGCATGAAAATATATTTACTCGGGATAATCTTTTCAAACATGGGTTTTAGTTTCCCAAATGATGTCTTCTCTACGAATTGAATGAGGATTTGGTCAATCATCTCCTCGTACATTGCCCCTTTGCATGTGAACTTTGGCAAAGAGCTCTGCAACTTCTCAAAACCTAGTGTGTAATGCATAGAGATGTCAAGAAAATTGCTTTCAACTCACATGGGACATCTTCTAACCCAATTATCACACAATTGTGGTGGAAAATACCTCCTCATTTGTGCTAGGAAACCTAGAAGAAAAGGAATAACAATATATTTTGTGAGAAGGAATGTCAGTCGAAGGTATTTTTTGGCATTTTCCACAAATTATTGTTTCTTAGAGGGCATAGTCCCTCTATTCCTCCATTTTCTTCAATGACCGTCATGTTACTAGGAATTGGGATCTATGAGTTCTCATTGGGAACTATGACCCATGTAAAAAGCTCAAAATGAAAAACACAAAATGGACAAACTAAATTTTGATGGTACAACAAAATAATCTCATGGTCTAGCCATTGCGAGTGGAGTGATTAGAGATCACTCAGGGATGATGATAGAAAATTTTAGTGGTGTGTCGCTAAAATATACAAATAATCAAGTTGAGGGGATGGGCATTTTATGGGGACTAAATATTGCACTCTCTATTGTGACCAAAGAAATTTTAATTGAGAGTGATTCCATGTTCATTATAAATGTTGTTAAAGGGTTGTCAAAGGATAAATTCTCTGTCGAAAGAATTATGGGTGATATTCACATACTCTTACAAGGATTTGATTCCTTTACTATCAATCATTTCTACAAAGAGGGTGACACTGTGTTGGACACTATGGCTAAGAATGGCTACATTCTCAATGGGGTGAGGTGTTGGAGAAACCTTTTGTCCCTCCTAGTTTTTGTATAAACTCTCTTAAATGAAGATTATTCAAAATCCAAAGGTGACATGTAACACCCTACTTGGTAAGTGGTGTCTATTTCTTGATACTTTAGGCCTTTGGGTTTAATGCTACCCTTACCTTTTATGTCTTGAGCGGAAGTGGGGAATAGGCCCAACTATTTTGAATTTGAAAATGGAATAGATGATGTGGAAGGATGATTGTGCCTTTGGGAAATGCTTTGTCCAAGAGGGTTTTTTTTACTACTCTTGGTACAGTTTTTTTCCTAGATGGCTCCCACATAATCATCTTGATTGTATTAGCCCGAGGAGTACCACATCATAATGGCATGACATTATGGGATTATCATGACCAATGTGAGTTGTATTTATCATTACCCCTTATATAATGATAGGTACGATACTTATGCCATATTGAAAAGACCTCCATTTGTGAGATGCTATAGCTTGAGTGGACCCTTTTTATTTTTGGGGGGGTGATGTAATAATTTCACCCAATTGGATAGATGAGAACACTTCTTTCCTTTAAATGGTTTAGTGGTAACGATAACTTTCTTTTGTCATATCAAGAGTTGCAGCTCTCATTTTACTATTGATTTCCCTAAGTATTCTATCACTGTTATGGGGGGTGACTACAACTACATCAAATTGTAGAAACTAGAGAAGGTCAGGAATGACCCCACAATTTGTCACATCTATAAGGAGGGTGGGGTTATTGATTTTTTTGAATTCATTAATGTGCTTGATGAGGGAATCTCTATACAGTTTGTTAACTCCTGGGATAACAAAAGGCTTTATGTGGGGGTATTTCATTTAAAATCAGCGAAGAGGTCATCACTTAGGAAAATAGTCTTTCTACTGACGAAAGGAAATGGAAAAAAACTAGTCATGTTGTTGACAATAACAGTCTGAACAAGTTCTTAAAGGGCAACGAGGCTCTGGTAAAGAGGCAGGGTGGATATGATAGGATGCAGCTTCCATCCCCTTGGGGTGAGGTATGTTACTGGATCATGGGGTACTTCACTTTGGAAGGTCATTTTAAAGTTTATTATTATTACCATGTGCCAATTATTAATCACTTCAAGAATCGTGAAATTATCTCTTTTCAAATTTTCTTGTTGAATTCTCTTGAAAATTGTGTTTGAGGTCAGGGAATGCTTTCGTCAAGGTAAAAAAATAACTGACATACAATATGGCCTCATCTTTAGGCTCTACAAATTTCACTCTACCGTTTTCTCTCCCAATCCTATCATAGTCTATGAGGCCCCTTCTGTGAAATCCCCCCACCTACTACCATTGTTGACATACCCGACCAAGAAAAAAGGCATTAAGAACCCAAGGGCTAGTAGGCTGAGTACCCCTAAAATTTAGAATTATGATATTAATGCCCCTGAAACTACCCCTAGAGGTAAAGATCTTTCACTCTCAACTTCAAATAGGAAAGGCAAAAACCCACCCCCTTACAAAAAAAATCAAATTCTTTGTTCAGGAGGTCAGCACGAAGGTTGATGAGAAAGTGGAAGAGGAGCATAGCACCCCCCACAAATCTAAGAGACTAGCAAATAGGTCTACGAAAAAAAGAAAATAGATGCTTGTGAATTATGATTCTAAAGAGGACACAGAACAAGGGAACCAGATTGCTGATGAGGGAAATGAGAAAACCAATAACAAGGAGGATGATGTCATGAGGACTGATGGAAGTGGCAGCTCAGATAATTCCACCTCCAACAACTCAACCTATAGTGATAATTAGAAGGAGGAACCTCTTGAACTAGGTACCAAATTGTCGCCTCATGAGGAGAAACCCATCCAGTTTAATGTGGCTTCGTCCGCTAATTTGACATACCTATAAAATGAGGTGAGTACTCTCAAGAATAGAGTGAGGTTGAAAGGAAGTTGGTTAGCATATCCAAATTCAGTCTTCTAGTTATGCACAACTCAACAACCTCTATTTGCCTTATGTTGCACAAGATTTTGGGTGAAGATGAGCAAGAGGAAGGTAACTATAAGGACTTGTTCAAATTCCTTACTAATGACTAGTCTAATGCATTGCTTTAATTGGGTTGTGATATCAAATCCTCTTATAAGGTTTTATAGGGCCCAGACATTTGGCACTTCTTAAAATGTACTTTTTATTTCTACTTTCAGCCCGAGTGGCTCTTTGAACTCTTGTTGTTTATGCTACAGCTTTGGTTGCACTATTTTGTCTCTTGGTAGTTTTTATGTTTACTCTCCTTTCTCTAGTGGTACTTGGTACAATAGTGCTAACTTTCATGTGTATAGGTTGTTGATCTATGGCCTATGTTTATTTGTTAATATCTCTGTTATAGATTGGTTTTGATGTTTATCTGTTGTTAGTGTGTTGTGACTATATGCCCTCGAGTTGTTATATTGTAAGGGATCAACACCCTAATTTTTGTTGATGATTAACATCAAAAACATATTTTATTTTTTGTTATTTGAATTGACACTATTTAAGCCACATGTTATTTTTTTGCTACCTCTATTATTAATCTACACTATTTTTAATTTTCAAACTATTTTTATAGCATCTATCTTTAAACTTCTTGTCGTGCAAAATATGTGACTTGTTAGTTTTGTATAATATTTTCTGTTAGCTTATTAACTCGTGATTACAAAGCTTTAATTTCAATTTTAAACTTATTTATAATAAAGATTACATTGCATACAAACAATTACTTTTATAGTAGAAGTTGTAGTTAAATTTATATTTTATTAATACATTGCTTCGTAAACATTATAAATATCATTTACACTTAATTTTATAATGACATTCTCATGTCTAGTTACTAAAACTTAAATTGATGTCCATTAATTATTATTAATTTAATATTTTATTATTTATTTGAAAAATTTTGTTGTCTATCTTGTTTGTAAATTGTCATTGGAATGTTTTATTGTATATGTCAAGAGATTAAATTATTTTTAGTAAGTTACACAATTGGTATTGTGAATTTACTAAAAGATGGAAATTCTGAGTGTATATTGGTCCCCTAATTTAATTTAGCAAAGTACATGTCCTTATATGTTTTAACTTAGTGCGTGCACTATCTAACTTATATTTTCTTATTAGACAACATAATTGTATAATTGTAATTTTTTTAATCAAAAACTATTAAAAAATATTTTTACTTAATGTTAAAGTGTGTATTAATTATTTGAGTGAAATGAATAAACAAAACACATATTTATTTTAGTTATCGTATTTGTGACCTACCTCACAAAACATTGTAAAGATTGTAAATATCAAATATATATTATATAAATTAGATTATTATTTATTTACAAATAGATTCTCTTTTTAATTCAAAAAAGGGTTGTATTATACAACTATTTAATTTTGTATTGCTCCAAAAAGTCAATTAACATGTTTATGCTAGAAAATGTTTCTGAACCATTAAAAATTTATTTGATTCATTGGCCTATTTAACTTTATCTTGTTTCTTAACGTCAAACTGATTATATTGTGAAAGTAATTTTTAAAAAATATTAGAAAACTATTTCTTGGAGACTTCTTTTAAAAACATAAACCTAAATGAAAAAGATAAATTGACAAGTACTTTCACCCAATTAAAATCAGCCTAACTATAGTCCTTTGAAACAATATGTCCTAATAACTTTTGAGATTTAATGATATTCCAAATTCTTACCATAATAAATACTTAAAGAAAAAAGGATCAAATACAAAACTATTCCAAGAAATAATCCAAATCAAACTAAACGTGATCTTTTAATTAAAAATTTGAAATGCATTAGATACCTCTAATCTAAGTTCGAACGATGATCACTGATCATAATAAAATGATGATGGTTTTTATTTTAAAATTTAGCAAAACAAGGGTGTTGTCCCTTACAAAACCATAGCCTGAAGGCATTAACACTACATATCAAAGCAACAATTTACAACAAGGTCAAAAAAGACTTTTAATAGAAAACTAGTAGCACAGCTAGCAACCCCACATCAAGAGTGGGTAGACAACTCGCCCACATCATGGGGAGGAGAAAAAGTGACAACAAAGTGATTGTTCCTCTGTCCATAGGCAATCATCCAAGCAATACTTTCAAGAGGGTCCCCACCACAAGGAGAGGATGGAGGAACCCTTAAAAAAGAGAGAATCAACGACAACACTAGGAATAGAGTGTTGACAAAGATAAACCTCATCAACCCTAGGTAGGAGAAAATAAATAGAAGTAGTAGTCAAAGAAGGGTCCACACCGCCAAAGGGGACATAACCAATAGCAAGAGGTGAAGTCAAACCCATTGGGTTAGAGGAGGCCAAATCGGTAGGAGCACCACCCTCTAGGGAGACATCATCAGCTAGAATGCAGTGGAGATATCAATGTCAACTAGAATGTGAGAAAAGGTAGAGAGGCCCATCATTGTCGTAGCCTCATCCACCTTTAAGAAAAGACCAGTATATTTGTTAATGGCCGAAAGAGAGTGACTCCTCCACACCTATAGTTTGTTCAATACGAAATCACATTCTTTAGCTAAAGTAAAAGAAGCAATAAAAAACCCATTTGCATAAGGGAAAAGCTCAATATTACCTAACACTAAAATCTACCAACCAACCCACAACATTGGTAGAAATCCATTTTGAAAACCAAGTTTTGGGCCACACCACCATAGGGGAGGTCTTGGTACAGACAATGGGTTGAGCTTTTTCCTTTGGAGGAATAGTGGCAACAGATTTAACAGCACAAGCATAGCTCTATCCACTAGTAGAAACTCCTCTCTTTTTTTAGGAGGGGGGAAGGGAGGGGAATGGGGTAGGAGTCTCATAGCCCCAAAAGTAGAAAACCCTCCACCTCTACAACTAGGAAGAGAACCACCCACAAGTAGTGGGGATGAGGAGCCAAGGACAACACACTCAAACACAATCCCAGCACCACTCGTAGCACCCAGCCCAACTGAGTTTTGTAGCATTAATGAGGGAGGCAGAGGCTTGGGGATCAAAATCAAATCACAGCCTAGGTAGGAAACCATAGTGGTAGCCTTGTAAACCATAGCATAAGATGACATCATTATTGATCCAAGCATTATATGATGTCGTTGAGCCCTCTATATTACATTTTACAATTGTTTACAAATCATACGTTAATTTTCAAAGAAACTCCTAACAATCTATAACCTAGGTAAAAGTGTTTATAATAATGTACTCATTATACATAACAAAAACAAACTCAAGTGGAAACCACTATAATAATATAATTATTATTACAAGGCTCATAATAATCTAATAAACTCAAGGATAGTTTTGCACCATCTTTCATTATTCAAAAATGTTGTATTTTTGGAAAATATTGGTTAATGATAGAACAACCCAAAGGTAGAGACCATTAAAAGTGAAATCATTCGTTTCTTGTTAGTCCGCATTTTTCTATGAATTTAAGAAGGATTTCCTAACATTGTGTTGAGCTAATGGATTGGCAAGATTAAATCATCCATGTCTGTGGATCTAGAAGATAATACAAACTAGTAAATTTTGAAGTACAAAATATGTTTGGCAACTTTAATGCTTTTCTATATTTTCCATATGTCAAGGAAAATATTTCATGGCAATCATAACATTAAAAAATGATAAAAGTTCTTATAAAGTCGTGTTGAGTCACAATCCAACAAAGATAATGTTGCAAATGTTTAGAATCTCTCTCTTAATCTAGGAATGTTTTAATTTCCATGATAGGAAAACAAAAGGTAATAGAATCGGATGTCATATTTGACGCAATCATTAAATATTAACAATGAGAATGATATAATCAAAAACAAGATTCCATGTTATCAGAGAGATTAAAGTAGAAATTGAAAATAGTGAAATCTTGATAAATTATGCAATGGCATCTTACTTTCAAACACAGTTAAATTGACCACGATTGGGGATTTAATGTACAAGTATTAAGGGGCTTTTTAATGAATGGTCCAAAGGTACAACTGTAATGTCCCCATTTTAGAAGGTTCTTGTAGTTGGGCATGGTCAGTTCCTCATTGCGACCCTCATGAGCTGACAGTGGGATTTGAGGATCTTTGTGATATACTTGTTATATTTAGTAATTTTATTTTGAGCAGTTCCTACTTTTGGCAGTGCAGTGGAGGCAACACAGAGGTGTTGATCAGCAAGAGCATTTATTGAGTTTTTATTGAGGCTTCATAATTTAAGTTGTTTATTAAGTCAATCTTAATAAATAACTATATCTTTTTGTTTTAATTTAATGGTGTGTGCGAGAAGTCTCTTAAGTGAAAAGTGTATTGAAGAAGCTACAGTTTTTTAATGCTTTTATAGAGCAATTGGGAGAAAATCAAATTCATTCTTGTACTTATCATTTTTTATGAAGTTTTGTGTGGAGAAGTTTCAACAAGGGTTTGAGAACTGATTCCTCTCTTTTCTACATTTTGAATCACTATTTTGGGTGATGAATTGTGCATCTGATTACTGAAGAACAATACTAATTTTTCAAGCTGCAAATTTGGTACTGATGTAAACCAAATTTGGTGTATGAGCAATTTGAATTAATTATCGTTCTACAGCTGGATTCGATTTTTATCCAAAGGCTCAGAGGTTTATCTAGGAGGTTGTTGTATCTCCCATTGGTTGCGAATTATCTCCAAGGAAGCTGTGATTTGTATCTAAAAAGTTGTGTTTTGAATTTGGAGGGTTGTGTTTCATACTAGAGGGCATGTGTTTCCTTTCTAGAGGCCTGTATTTCCTTCCTAGAGGTCTGTGTATCATTTTTGGAGGCTGTGTTTTGTCCTGGAGGCTGAAATTTACATTCTGAAGGTTGCATAGCTTTTCTTGTTGGCTACGTATCATTTTCAAGTGGCTAGGTGTCATCTCCAGCTTGCCACATTTCTAATATAGGTGCTAATTTACATTAATTTATTGTAATGTTGTTTGACAATTGGCAAATTAATGAATTTGATCATTTTTGGTAAAGTTCTGAAGTTAGTAGAAATTGTTATTTAATATTATTTTAATTCTGGAAAATTTCAAAAAAAAAGTCAAATATTTTTTAAAACAAAAAAAAATTGCAAACAATACATAAAGAAATATTATCTTCAACCAGACATGCTCTTTACAATGGTATCAGAGCAGTTTCCTGCCAACCTGTAGGGAATTGGGGTTCAGCATGGCTTAGTTATTCAGACCTGGTATGCACTACACCTGCATAGGTCTCAATTCTTCACCTGGTGATGGAGACGCTGAGATTCAATTTGGCAACATGGGTGATGGGGGTGATAGTGGTTCAGAAGGTTTGGGTGGTATAGGTAATAGAGATGTTGGCACTGGTTCTAACATTGACAAAGAGGCCAAGGATGAATTTAGGAATCTTGGAGAGGGGCAGCATCATGTGGCTATTGTGTTGTAGCATTTATCTGACACCCTACAACGCATTGCACTACCTGGCGCCAGTGGCAGAGAGAGAGGTGCTAGGAGTGTTTCGGTCAGCTCGCACAAGTCCAGAGAAGATGACAAGTCTAGAGCTAGAGAAAATGATAGGTCTAGAGTTGGTGATAGGATGAGAGATGAGGACCAGACTAGATTTGATGATAAGTTTGATAGGACTGGACACTTAGGTGATTATGATAGGCCGCAGCGGCCTACTTTTCTGAGACATGAGGTTGATGCAATTAGTACTGAGACTGAGGCTGCACCATTTGCAGATGTTGTTGCTCACTACATTGAGTGGGATGCTCTACCCCATGCCATCAAGAAGAATCTAAACTTTGACAGATTCCTTACACAGAAGCATGAGCATACTAGAGGTAGGCTTGCACCTGAGAGATAGAGGCCTAGACAGATAGATTTGCGACAGGCAACTAGCAAGATGACCTTGGACCACTTTGATGGCAGTGGCAAGGTTACAGCATGAACTTGGGTTCATAAGCTTGACACTTACTTAGCTTTTCTTCCCGTGACTAAGGAGGACGTCATTCGCTTTGTTGTGTTGCATTTGGATAGAGTAGCTCATGGTTGGTGGTACCATGGGCTAGTGTCTTTACAACACAATCAGATCGTTTACTATCAGGATTTTGTTGACAGGTTGATAGAGTGGTTCGATAGGAAGGACCCTAAGACTTATTTCAAAGAGTTGGCTCAGTTGAGATAGACAGGTCAAATCTTGAGGCCTTTATCAGTAAGTTTCAGTGGTTATCTATGATGGTATATGATATTTCTGAGAGGAGGAGAGTTATGCTCTTCATTGAGGGCTTGGTTGAGCCACTTAGAAGGTGGGTTAAGTCCTTAGATCTACATATCTTGCAAGAAGCTATGAAAAAAGAAAAGAATCTTGAATCATCTACACCACAGAGTAAGTTTGCTTCAAGACCTTCTATTTCATCCTATGATAGGATAGCTCCAAAAAAAGATGATAGAGTTGAATTTAAACATCCTACGGTAGCCCCTTTAGATTGAGGAACTCTAAATGATCTCAGGAGGAAAAAAATTATGCTTTCATTTTAGAGGACCTTATGATTTAAATCATGATTGTCCTATGAAGCCTAAGGGTAAAAATAAGATGATGAAATGGTTTTATGATGATGATGATAATTCTAATTTTCTGGAGCAGCAAGTTGATTATGAGCAAGACACACATGAGGCTTCGAGTGATGGTGACGAGAAGGTAGATGATTCTAACTTCAAGGTTGTTTACCTTTCTAGCATGAGAAAGGAAGGTGCTTTTAGGATGCATGGTCTCTTGGCAGGGTAGCGTGCCATTGCTCTTTTTGATACATGTGCTACACAATTTTATTGATTCACGTTTGGTTTCCAAGAGAGGATTTAAATAAAAGATTTTGAGGGACATAGTACAGGTGGGTGATGGTTACACTCTTAAGTGTAACAAGATTATTTTTGAGCTTCCCGTGAAGTTAAACAATTATTCTTTTAAGGTGGATTTTTATCTAGTAGAAATAGGCAACACTGATATAGTTCTTAGTATGAGCTAGTTGCACACTCTCAAGGACATTTACATCAACACTAAGAGGATGGAGATGAGATTCATTAAGGATGGCAGAACTCACATTCTTAAGGCCATCAGGAGTAGTAATCTGAAGATGATTTCTTTCAGTCGTATGCAGCACTTGGTATGACATGATGACACAGTTGATTAGGTAGCAGAGTGTAGGATATTTCCTACATTAAATAGTGTAGACAAGCCAGCTTATCATCCTGATATTCAATAGCTCAGAATTAAACACTCTAAAGTGTTTAATGATTTACCACATGGCAGGCCACCTGATAGAGAGATTGAACACATTATTGAAATAGAGGAGGGCACTAAATCCATTATGATCACTCCTTATGGGCACCCTAAGTGACTTAAAGATGAGATTGAAAAGACCATACAAGAGTTTCTCGCTATGGGACATATTAGGCCAAGTAAGTCTCCTTTTGCTTCATCATTTGTTTTGGTGAAGAAGGATGGGACACTCAGGATTTGTATAGATTACTGGATGCTGAATAAAAAAACTATTAAAAATTGGTATCCTATCCCTCAAATTGATGAGTTGCATGGGGCACAATACTCATCCAAGATTGACTTGAGATCCGGGTACCATCAGATCAGAGTCAGAGAGAAGGATGTAGAGAAGACAGCATTCAAGTGTCATTATGGCCACTTTGAGTTTCTAGTCATGCCCTTTGGCTTGACTAACGCTCCCACCACATTTCAATCTACTATGAATAGATTTTTCCATAGTCAGTTGTAGAGATTCGTTCTCGTGTTTTTTTATGACATATTTATTTATAGTAAGACTTGGGATGATCACGTAGCACATCTGGATGCAGTGTTGGGTATTCTCAATAGGGCTTCCTTGTATGCCAAGGAGTCCAAGTGTTCATTAGGCGTGACTGAGTTGTTATATCTGGGACATATCATCAGTGCAGAGGGATTTCGCATGGATCCTGATAAGGTTCGTGCTATTTTTGATTGGCCTACACCGAAGAACCTGACACAGATTAGGGGGTTCATTGGGCTATATGCTTTCTATCGTAGATTCATGGCTGGATTCTCTAGACATGCAACTCCCCTTATTGATCTGACCCATAAGGGTGTGTTTGTGTGGACTACTCAGGCACAAGTGCGTTTTGAGAAGTTCAAGGTGATTATGACGTCGTGCCCAGTTTTGGCATTGCCAGATTTCACGAGGCCATTTGAGTTGCACTATGATGCCTCAAGTGAGGGCATTAGAGCAGTTCTTTCTCAGGATCACCATCCCATAGTATTTGAGAGTCGGAAGCTCAGAGGTCCTGAGAGATTATTCAGTGTATATGATAAAGAAATGTTGGCCATTATGCATGCTTTGGCCAAATTCAGGCAGTATTTAGTTGGCAGAAAATTTTGTATTAAAACATACCACAATAGCCTGAAGCATTTCCTTGGTCAGCGAGATCTGAATGAGAGGCAACAGAAGTGGGTTAGTAAGTTACAGTCATATAATTTTGATCTCTTATATCAAAGGTACTTAGAATGTGGTTGTTGATGCCCTTTCTCGAAGACCCCACTTGTTCGTCATTATTGAGATAGCAGAGGATTGGACACACTTGATCATTGTGGAGTATGCTCATGATTAGTGGACAGCTGGCATTGCTGATGGTAGTATTCAGGACAGTAGTTATACCCTTGAAAATGAGTTGATCATTTACAAGGGAAGGATCTATCTAGTTCCTGGATCAGGTGTCAGACAGATTTTTTTGGGGCCTTTCATGATTCTTCATTGGCTGGACATCTCGGGTTCTTCAAAACCTATAGATAGGTTCGGGAGAGATTCACTTGGAAGGGCCTGATGTCTAATGTGTAGCAGTATGTTCGAGAGTGCTTTATTTGTCAGCAGAACAAACAAGAGCATACTTATTATGCAGGTTTATTGCAGTCGCTTCCCATTCCTGAGAGGAAGTGAGTGTGTTTGTCTATGGATTTCATTGTGGGCTTGCCGAAAGTCCAAGGTAGAGACTACATTTTTGTGGCGGTGGATCAACTCGCCAAATATGCTCACTTCTTTCTGATCACCACCACTTATTCGGTTGTTCAGATAGCAGAGTTGTTCTTTCGGGAGGTGTTTAGATTGCATGGTTTACCCCGAACTATTGTGAGCGACTGTGATAGTCATTTCATGAGTCATTTCTAGTAGGATCTTTTTAGGTTATGTGGGATGGAATTGACTCCAAGTACTAGTTACCACCCTCAAACTGATGGTCAGACTGAGATAGTAAATATGTGGGTGGAAGGCTATCTGCGAAATTATGTTTCATCTCAGCAGCGGACTTGGCTGAAGTGGATACACTTATGTGAGTATTGTTATAGTTCCACTCACCACGTGACTATTCAGATGTCTCCATTCCAGGCTTTGTATGGGTATGATCCCCCTAGTTTCATGGACTTGTTGTGCAGCGATAGTAGGGTACCCAATGCAGGGGATATGCTTCAAGATAGCCTGGACATCATGAGGACACTGAGAGATAACATTCAAAGAGCTCAGAATCAAAAAAAGAAGTATGCTAATCAGAGGAGGATTGTTCATTCTTTTCAGGTGGGTGATATGGTCTACTTGATGTTACAACCTTACCAGCAGTCTTCCATCAAGAAGAGTAGAGTTGAGAAAATCAAGCCCCACTACTATGGTCCTTTACATGTAGTGAGATGCGTGGGGGAGGTTGCTTATGAGTTAGATTTGCCTCCAAACAATACAGTTCATAATGTATTCCATGTATCGCGCCTCAAGGAGGCGTTGGGCCATCATGTTGTCCCATCTTCTACCTTACCCCCTCTGAATGATGAGGGCGGATTAGAGTTGATCTCTTAGGCTATTTTGGATACCAGGGAGGGGCATTTGCGTCGGTGGATCATCAGAGAGTTTCTTGTGAAGTGGCAGGGACTTCCAGATGAGGATGCCACTTGGAAGCCTAAGGATATACTTCAACACCCCATACTGTGATTGCTTGGGGACAAGCAATCTTGGGGAGGGAGGACTGTAATGTCCCCATTTTAGCAGGTTCCTGCAACTGGGCATGGTCAGTTCATCATTGCGACCCTCGTGAGCTGAAAGTGGGATTTGAGGGTCTCTATGATAGACTCGTTAGTTTTAGTAAGTCTATTTTGAGCAGTTGCTATTTTTGGTAGTGCAGTGGAGGCAGCATAGAGGTGTTGAGCAACAAGAGCATTTATTGAATTTTTATTGAGGCTTCATAATTTAAGTTATTTATTAAGTCAGTCTTAATAAATAACTATATCTTCATGTTTTAATTTAATAGTGTGAGAGAAGCCTCTTAAGTGAAAAGTGTATTGAAGAAGCTACACTTTTTTAATGCTTTTATAGAGCATTTGGGAGAAAATAGAATTCATTCTTGGACTTATCATTTTTTATGAAGTTTTGTATGGAGAAGTTTCAACAAGGGTTTGGGGATTGATTCCTCTCTTTTCTGCATTTTGAATCATTGTTTTGGGTGATGAATTGTGCATTTGATTACTAAAGAACAATACTGATTTTTCAAGCTGCAAATTTGGTGCTAATGTAAACCAAATTTGGTGTATGAGCAATTTGAATTAATTATCATTCTACATCTGGATTTGATTTTTAGCCAAAGGCTCAAAGGTTTATCCAGGAGATTGTTGTATCTCTCATTGGCTACAAATTAGCTTCAAGGAAGTTGCGATTTGTATTTGGGAAGCTGTGATTTGTATCTAAAAAACTACATTTTGAATTTGGAGGGTAGCATTTCATACTAGAGGGCTTGTGTTTCCTTTCTAGAAGCCTGCATTTCCTTCTTAGAGGCCTATGTATCATTTATGGAGGTTGTATTTTGTCCTAGAGGCTGAAATTTACATTCTGAAGGTTGCATAGCTTTTCTTGTTGGTTGCGTATCATTTTCAAGTGGTTGTGTGTCATCTCCAGCTTGCCACATTTCTGATATAGGTGCCAATTTGCATTAATTTATTGTAATGTTGTTTGACAATTGGCAAATTGATGAATTTGATCATTTTTGGTGAAGTTCTCAAGTTAGTAGAATTTTGTATTTAATATTATTTTAATTCTATAAAATTTCAAAAAAAAGTCAAATATTTTCAAAAAAACAAAAACAAAAATTGCAAACAATACAGAAAGAAATATTATTTTCAACATAGAGCCAAAGAAGCTCTTTACAACAACACTTGTTGAAGGTTTCGCAAATGGGGTTGCAAGCAAAGTGAACTTAACCTTGGAGGAAACTTCGTGGTTAAGCATGCTTGAGCTAGAGTAGTATTGGGATGGGTGACCTCTCAAGAAGTCCTGGTGCTTCATCTCTGTGAGCATCACCTAGATGCAATGAGTGTTGAGTATTCCATTCATTCTCATGAAAGATGGGTTCTTGTGAACCACTACTCATGAAACATGGGTCAATGAGTTTGACTCAAAAACTACACAATTGAATCCTAATAGCGATATCACAATTTGACTTGTTGTGGAAAATATCTCATACTTATCAATTAATGAGCTTAAGGGGCTTCCTAGTGAATGGTTCATAAGGCACAACACTTTTTAAAGGTTTTGCAAATGGGGTTGCGAGCAAAGTGGGCTTGACCTTGGAGGAAACTTTGTGGTTAAGCACGCTTGAGCTGGAACAATACTAAGATGGGTGACCTCGCGCTAAGTCTCAATGCTTCACCTTTGTGAGCATCACCTAGATGCAATGAATGCTAAGCGTTCCATTCATTCTCATGGGAGATGTGTTCTTGTGAATCACTAATCATGAAACATGGGTAAATGAGTTTGACTTAAAACCTACACAATTGAATCTTGATAGCAATATCACATTTTGACTTGCTATGGAAAATATCTCCTACTTATCAATTTGATGAGCTTAAGGGGCTTTCTAATTAATGGTTCATAAGGCAGAACACTTGCTAAAGGTTTTGCGAATGGGGTTGCGAGCAAAGTAAGCTTAACCTTGGAGGGAACTCAATGGTTAATTGCGGTTGAGATGGAGTAGTATTGGGATGGATGACCTCCTAGGAAGTCTCGATGCTTCACCTTTGTAAGCATCACCTAGATACAATGAGTGCTAAGTGTTCCATTCATTCTCATGAGAGATGGGTTCTTCTAAACCACTACTCATGAAACATGGGTCAGTGAGGTTGACTCAAACTACACAATTGAATCCTAGTAGCAATATCACAATTTGACTTGCTATGGAAAATATCTCCTACTTATAAATAACTTCAGATTTAATCTTCCCATAACCACAACCTTGACCTGCCAATTGCAGCAACTCAAGTTGTGTTCAATAATCAAAGCATCTTAGCTGCATCAACACATAGGAATCACAATAGCAATGCCACTTTGCCAGACAATTTTTACCTAATTTTATATGAAATAGAAACACCAATCGTTTTAAAAACAATTAAAATCATCCTTAATATAGTCCTTGCAAACGGCATCCTCATAACTTTTGAGATTTAATGATATTCCAAATTCTCACAACTATAAATACTTGAAGAAAAAAAAAGTTTAACAGGAGAATTATTTTTTAAAAATGTAAACCTAAATAAAAAGAGATAAATTAGATGAATTCATAACTTTCACTCAATCAAAATCAGCCTTAATGTGGTCCTTTGAAACAATGTCTGTAAACCTAAATAAAAAAGATAAATTGACAACTTTCATTCAATTAAAATCAGCCTTATGCAGTCCTTTGAAACAATGTCCTAATAACTTTTGTGATTCAATGATATTCCAAATTCTCACCTAAGTTGGAAAGTTGATCATGATAAAATGATAATGTTGTTGAGCCCTGTATAGTACATTTCTACAATGGTTTATTATAAGCCAAAGAATTAAAGAAATCATTCTTTAATTTTGAAAGAAACTCCTAACAATCTATAGCCTAGGTAAAAGTGTTTATAATAATGTGCTCATTGCAACATACTAAAAACAAACTTAAATGCAAAATACTATAATAATATCATTATTATTGCGAGGCTTATATTAATCTAATAGACTTGAGGATAGTTTTGCATCTATCTTTCATTATTCATAAATGTTGGATTCTTGGAGAATGCCAGTTAATCATAGAGAAACCCAAAGGCAGAGACCATTTAAGGTGAAATCCTCCGTTGAGTTCTTGTCAGTCCAAGTTTTTCTATGACTAAGATTAATATCCTAACATTTTGTTTAACTCATGGATTGGAAAGATTAAATGATCCGTGTCTGAAATGAAATAATGTCCATAGGAAGTGGATCAGAAGAGAATACAAGCTAGTTATTTGTAGTACAAAAAATGCTGGCAGGTATAATGCTTTTCTATTTTTCCATATGTCGTGGAAAATATTTCATAGTAATCAAGATATTCAAAAATGATAGAAGTCCTTATAAAGTTGTGCTGAGTGACAATCCAACAAAGATAATTCTGCAGATGTTCTGAAGCTCTTTCTTTCTTAATCTAGAAATATTTTGATTTTCAACAAGCGAACAAATGTAATAGAACCCGGTGTTGAGTGTGATGCATTCATTAGATATTAACAATGAGAATGATTTCTCTCTTTGTCATGCTATAATCAGAAGCAGAATTGCAGTTTACCAGAGAGATTAAAGTAGAAATTGAAAACAGTGAAATCATGATAAATCATGCAATGGCATCTTACTTTCAATCAGAGTCATGATATTGACCCTAAATAGGGATTTTATTAACAATAACTTCAGATTTAATCTTCCCATAAGCATCAACCTTGATCTGTTATAAAGCCATGAGAGCTGTCAGTGTCCTTTCCTTCAAGTTCCACAGATTAACTGAGATACTCCATGACCTTTGAAGCAATTCAATCATCGATTTATTTTTAAAGAACTCAGAAAAAGATGCTCTAGATTTGCCTCTCGACAAAGGCGTCCAAGTTCTGACATGCCATGCTCATCCAGCTCTGTAACTCCTACAATCATGTGCAAATGACCAGGTCATTTGTTTGCTACTTGAGTACCACCCAATCAAAATCATGGCACAAACACAAGTATTTAATGAGACACAGAAAACGTCAGTGTGATACTTAGTACATATGAATATAAGGCATACCCTTTAAGAAGCGCCTTGCATTGTCAATTTCCTCTCTGCATTTCACTTCCTCTTGTTCCTCTCCTCTAACAGAAATAGCTTGCCACCGTAGATTTTGGAGTTGCTTGACATATGTATCCACATTGCATTTTTCACCCTCCAAAAGAAACAAACAATTAATAGCAAAAACTAAGATGAAAGAAAGGGAACAATATATCATAGTAATAAGAAATCCTAGGAAATATCAACACTAGTAGTCACAAGATTAAATCACAAAATTTTCTCCTGCAGGAACCATAGCTTCACTATTGGGCACTACTAAAAATCGATAAGGTTATATTTGAAAGTAGAGACGGATAAAAAGGGAAATGTTATTAATATGATTAGAAATGCAAAGCAAGGGCCAACATATATTTAAGTTCAACTGCATGGCAAGCATAAACATAGATAACATTCAGCCAAGCCTGTCTTCTGCATCAGAATGGTAGGTATGAATATTTTTATTAGAATAAGGTAATGTGGAAAATAAATTGTATTTTCTTATGGTCATAAAATCTATCTCACTGGGAACTTTACAAGCACTTTCGATCATTAGAACATGTAATATTTTGAGAATGTGTCAATAAATCCCATGTATACGTGTGTTTCATCATAGACAATTTATTAAGTCCTTCAAACTTTTGTTTACCTGGCCTGTACCTAGTTAGAAATGTATCCTAATACATCAGTGTCTTTGCAGGAACAGAGAGTGCCAAGTCCTTTTCACACGTCATTTATTATTTTCACGGCATTGGGTTTTCTTAACTAGCGTGAATTTAGCTTACTTCAAGAAAAGTAAAAAAGGAGAGGAACCTATCCACAGAAGAAAATTAAGCAAAAGTTAGCCAAACTGAAACATAAAACAAGGCTTTTAAAAATTTATACAAACCTCAACAATAATAATCCCTGGGAACCCAGGTTTACAGTATCCTCCCAAATTGAGCTCCTTACCCCATTCCAATATGGATTTCCTCTTTTGCAATGATTTTATGTGGTGAAACCTATCAAAACCGAAGTTTTATTGCATCAATTCATAATAAAATGAAAAAAAATTCCTTTCAGAAATCAATGATATAAGATGAGAATAATAATCAGTATACCATATCACTACCCGTTTTATATGTAAGAGTCTATGGACTGTAGGGATTGACCCGTCAATTTTTGCAGGGGATTTTCCAGTGTTTTTGTTACTTTTCTTCAGGGACAGGTCCTGAAATCTCACATAAAAATAGAATCAATATGCATCAGGGTGAAACATACCCTACACACAACACACTGGCAAAAATTCCTCCCACATTTCTGCAATGCTAATAAATATTCATTCATGTGAAATAATATGTAATACAATGTACCCTATACATAAAAACAGTGTCGAAATGTCCCCTCACTATCCCCAATACCCAGACTCCAATAGGGGACCATCCCCAAGGATGTTTCACTTTTTGGGGTAGTGATCAAGGACGCCTTACCATCCCTAAGACAAGCAAAAATATGCCTTCGCATCCATTGACCATCTCAGGGACGGTAGAGAATCCCAAGCAGGAAAAAATAAAGGATCTACATTTTAAAACACCATTTTAAGCAACACGTCTTTGGCATCCATTTTGCTATACATAGCAGGAAGTAGACAAGTGGGCATCATTGGTTACAAGCAACAATTAATTTATAAAAGATGTAGCCATTAATGAAAACTGGGAGAACTATTAAATGGAAAGGAATTTTTTGATCTCAGTTTATTAATGGTCAAAGGCTTATTTGAATGCTAGCTAAAAGCCTTGTTTGAGATAGAGGTGCAGTCAACATTACACTACTATAGCATGGGAGGCTGCCCACAAGCATCAGGAAGATATCATTATCCTATTCTTTGTGGAGGAAATCTATTGAGCCACTCAAACTCATTTTTTTGTTGAACATTTCTTCAATTTGTCTATAAGACTAGATAAGTTTAAATCAAGCCAGTTAATCTCACTAACATCCTAATTGAGTCCATTTCAAACTAGTGTTCCACAGGGATGTGTCCGTAGGGATCTCAGACATCTCAAGGACTTATATAATTGGAGGGTACATGCCCTTTTATCAGGACTAATTGTGAATAATTTTAAAGTGATAAATCAGCCGGCTGTTTAAAAAATAGGTACTGAAAATCAACTATGAACCCAAGGCACTGCCTTTGTCTGAAAGTGTTGATGTTCTACATTAAATTTTTGTTGAATGTGAAAAGCCTGGCATAACAAACATTTTATGGTAGAGATATTGAAGATGACCTACTGAAATCAAGAACTTTTTAGTGATAATACAGTGATTTTTTATGAATGTTAAATGCTCCCACTGTAGATGCCTGAAAAAAATTCTTAAATTCAACAAAAAATATTGAAGTTAGGTGTCTGACATATTAATTACTGCCATCTCCAAATCTGATATAGGCCCCTGTTGCTGCTCTTCTTTAACTGATGCTGGCATGACAGAAAATTCACCTCTTGTTGGTTGCTAAGACCCTGCTGATGTCAGAATGAAATCACATCTCTGCTGGTTACAAACCTTACTCAGCATCAAACCTTTTGCTGAAACTTGCAGCTTTGAATACTATGTTTAGATAATCTGTAGGTATATCTGAACACACATGTAATTTTGTAGGGATCAGGAACTCTGGAAAGAGTTTAATCCCACTGGGATAATGAATGCCACAGCTTCTGTGACACAATATGAAGACCACAAAATATCTCTTATTCTGCCGTTGACCATCCATACAAAGATCTCAATTTTACCTTTTGAATTTGCATACTTTAAACTGTTTATATTTTGATTTGATTGAGCTTATATTACTAGTGGATTTTCTGTTTTTGGAAAGTGGATGCCTTTTCTACATTTAGATCACAGCTATTAATAAAACCCTAGTTGGTTTCTTACAAAGGTGTGCAATCTATAATGTAAATCTAACTTTGACAATTCAAATGCATATTTCTGTATATAGGTGTATACCTCTGAATGCATTCACTGATTTTTAAATGAAAACACCCCTTTATGTTGAGCACACACCTATACACTATAAATTTGAACTCAATTTTGTAATTTTGTTTACTTTATTCAAGCATGCATCTATGCACTAAGATTTTCACTTCAAAATTTTGTTGTTATTTTCTAAAACCTATGTGTGCCTTAGTACTATTGTGTGAACTTGACATGCAAAAGTTCGTTTTCCTCATTGTTAGGCATGTGCCTCTATTCATGGGCACTAATTAACCAAATAAATTTTATTTTATCTCATGTCCTCCATGCAACTCAGTTAGGTTGTGATTTTGATAAAAGTTACTTTTTTTAAATGCCCTATATAGGTGCAATACTTTCTTGCTAATTTTGATTCAAATTTTTTAGCTTGTCATCCTTTCAGGCACGACTGTGTCTTTTGTGCATTTTTTAAACCTAAACCCCTAGCTTGAATATCTGTCTGCAACACTGTGGTGCATGCCTCTTCAAACTTGACTTCAAAATTTGATTCATGTTCCCTAGGGCAAGTGTGTAACAGTTCTAGTCTGCAAGTTCTTTCCAAACTTAAAAATCCAATTGTTCCTTACATAGCTCTACAATCATTCATGGCTGGTGCATGTACTTTATCCATTTCAGAAATCTTCAATGGTGCATTGTCTCTTCAACTAGGAAACACTCTTTCAATGCCTTGACAAGTCTTACCTCTTCATTTTTTAAAACATCATTCTTCACTGTAACAAATGTATTTGAGGATTTCCTTTCATTGTCCCAGCAAAACCAAAGAATAGAGAAGACAAAAACAACATAGATAAGTGAGATAAAGTCTGAAACATGATTCTTTGCTTGAGTGAAAAACAAAGATTCAGCATAAAATTGGAGATGAGATGAAAACTTTTGTATGGGTACGACATGTAGCATAGCCTCCATGAGAACTCAGGAGAGCTCTTACAGTGTGCTAGCTGTAACATAGCCTCCACAAGAGCTGAAGAGAATTCTATAGAATATCTGTCCTCCATAAAAGCTCAAACGAGGTGCATAGAATATCGAACATCCATGACATCTCAAGAAAGTTCCATAGAATATCAGGTTCATTGTAGCATAGCTTACACTAGAGCTCAAGAAAGTTCCATAGATTATCATACTGACTATAGCATAGCTTCTGTGAGAGCTCACTCTCAGCCCCATCCAATAATGGATACTATATATCTTTGCCCTACCTTTACTTAGTATGAGGATCTTAATATTTAATATGCATTGTGAACCCTAGATTTTATGGATTTGCTTTCTTTTAACAGGAATAATTTTGATATTCACCCTATCTCTCCCCTTCCAGTAAATTCTTAAAGGTGTTTGTCTACTAAGTGGGTCCAGTAAATTATATTAACCTGATGAGATCTCAAATAACCATGATGCTAAAACAAGCTCAATGCCTGTGAGCACACCATCATTTGGATATGATAAAAGAGCTGAGGGATCCGACCAACAGCTGAAGGGTAATGACAATCAAATCATAGTCAAGAGGAAGTCTTCATATCACATATGTGACCATGTGAATCATTAGGTTGCCATTAAAATAATTATCACAATATTTTTCCAAAACAGGTCAGGTCCCATATTTGCAAATATTTATTCATATCACCAAGGATAATAAAAGAGATAGCACATGTATCCAATCAACCCTTTGCAGTAACCAAGAGTCTTTCAATGCACATGCAAATACACAAAGTGTGATGAAGCAGATATCAGAACCATGACCATTTGAAGCCCTCACCTAGCTACTCTTCCCCGCCCCATTCCTGAAGAGAAGTGTACAGTAAGGTACTCAAATAGAACTCCAAACCTTACTATTACATAAAACTACCCTCAACTAATGAAAAATGGACTTGGAAATCATCTGAAACAATCATTGTTGCTGAAGATATATTCACCTTACCACAGGACTTCGTTTGACCCTAATTTTGAAGGTCTTGCAACTGTGTTTGCATGTTTTTCATTTGTTGCATGAGAAACAAACAAAGAGCACACAAACTGGCAAAATCAATTCTCATGGTTCAACTGGATGTAGTGGTAGAGTATAGGGATGATTTGCCCCCTATTATTGCAGAAACCAAGGAAAGGGTCAATTTGTTGAGCTCCTTGTTGCCATTTTTCAAAGGGAAAAAACAACTAATTGGTTGTAAGTTAAATGCATTTGCATTACCATGACAGTCTATGACTGAAATTTGGTACAAACTAGAAAATAGTGACAACACATTATTAGTGTTTGGTGTGATTCAAAGGTATCTGATGCCATCTACAAAATTTAGATTCACTATAATATCTTCTTAAGTCTCCTAAAATCCCAAAGATTGTCAGCTTCAAATAATAACTTCATAACATTATTTATTTAAAGCATTCTTTTTGTACTATTGTTATGATCTGCATATATGCGTTTTGCAAAAAACAGTTAAGGGCATCTTGAGATCTGTGTATACCGTATCAAAGTATTGTATTGGGTTCTCTTAGTAATGCCAGATGGATCTCCGCTAGTCTTGTAGCTTTGGTCTTCCTTTGTGGTATTTCTATTTGGGGTGCTGTTGATGTGAGTTTTATTCCACTACAACATGCAGAATCAAACACCCAACGTTTCAAAGTGAAACACTAGATATTCAATCCTCTCTTGAATAAGGTCACTTCTTATGCTAAGCTTGCAAAGTAAGATCACAAGGTGACTTCAAGGTTCCTTCAATTGTGGATAATCGCTCAGTGAAATACTGTGATTTGTCGGAATCACTAAGGGAACTTACGTTGTTTCTCAAGACTTATCAACTTACTTCCATGGATTTGGCTTCACAATGTGCAATGAAAATATATTTTTGGTTTTCCAATTCTTGAACTCTCAACTTGAACATAAACTTCTAACTTCTACTACTTCTACTTCTAACTATGAATGCAAGTGTGAATGACATGGACTCTACTAGATGCAATTTTGTCAGCCACTCCACCCACCTAGTGCAAGCTTCTAAGGTATACTCAAATGGTTTTCAAATTAATATTTCCTCTTTAATCCCATCAATGGATGCAAACTAAAGATTGGATATCCATTGAAGTTAAGTACATTAAATTACTAGCTCACCACAAAGGCACACTTACAATCAGCAAGAGGCTAGTGGCCTAGTTTTATGTTCGAGTCTAACAAGTAAACATCCACAATTTCTTTCATCCAACTAAGTTACTTAAAGCAATTATATTCTATCTAAACAACTTGAAATCAAATCTATTCTAAATGAGGATGAAGATAACCATGCAATAATTCAAACTTGTTCACAACAAATCACCATGCAAAACACCACAATGACAAGTAGAGAAAATTTGGCATTATCTTTGCAACAATTCTCTAATATCTCTGGTCTGATTTTCATCTACCCCTTGAGATTTCGACCTCCATTGCTCACCTATTCACCTTATGGTCTCACCTATGGGCGGAATTGAGGGGGCATGCATGATTTAGAGCAGTAGAAATAGGCGGAATTTTAGGGAGTTGGACAATTTTGGAATCCTCAAGGGCAGGCGGATTCTACCCTGTCCAGAGGATTTTCTTCTTGTTCCATTTTCCTGCCCCACACTTAGTCAATTCTTGCCCTTCTAAGGTCTCTCTCTTTTCTCTTTCAAATATACTTGCAAGGGGGCGTTGTCTATTGGTGGGCTTGAGTACAAACACCCTCGATCTACCCATTATCATGCTCAACTAAAATCCAAGACTTGACTGATTTCAGCCTCTGATTTTCCCTTTCCAACTTGACCAAACTTTCCCCACTGGCTCAAAAGACTTGCCAAACTGACTTATTAAACCCAAGCAACAGGAGTAAAAGGTGAAAAGATGGGGGTCCCCATTTGCAATGAGGTGAAAACCTCACAACATCTGGCGACTCCACTAAAGAAATGTTCCTAAATATTTCAAGCATAAAACCCACTTAGAATCAAGAACCTTTGGCTAATTCCACTTTCACCTATCCAACAACTAGGAACTGCACTCAAAATGGGAGGAACCACAAATTGAGCTAAGAACCTTTGTCTCTAGTTACTCAGGTGTGTGCAAGTGATTCATTCCCCACTCGATAAGAACCTAGAAAGCTTCTTAGATCCATTGGACTTAGTTATTTTGATATCCTTACTCCAAAAGCATCCTGGATAGAGCCTTACTTTTAGTGATCTTTATTTAGTGGCACCAATAGAGGTATTCGCATACCCAGAGCCAAATTGCCTTACTTTTCTTTACTTTTCTCAGTTTTCCTTTTTTCTTTTTTCTTTCTAACTAGGACCAAATTGGTGACCCACATCAAGTGTTGCACTGGAAATATAATTTTCACTATCAATAGTTTCTTCACTTCCTGATATATCAATGGTTCTAGCAAGGGGTTGATAAGCCTTTAGTGTTGTCTAAATGGCTTACTTCCTTCCTTAAATGGTATAGTATGTGTGATGATGGAGGGTGATGCAACTCTAAAATTTGGCAAAATTTTAGTCCCAAATATCACACCAAAGGGAGATAATATATAGCATCCAAGTCAATAATATATATGTTGGAGCATTTACAATCAAAGAAAATAAGTAGCAAGGAGAGATACACAAGTATTTTGAATGATATCATTGCAGTGACTTAAAAGTCTACAACTCTAAATGATTGTGATTTCCTATATGATAAACAACAGTAATTAGAAATGGTTGTATCATCGTCAGATCTCAAAAGATGTAGTAAATACACTGAGTCAAACAAAGGACAAACCACAAAGAGTATTCAGAGGAGGACAAGTTTGGATAAGTTATTTTCCATATCGCACAGTGCATGGTTCGCATATACAAGATCCCGATGAGTCCATATTAAGAGGAGACTATCATATTTTCGATGATAAAAGCAGTCTATTTATTAAAACGAATGAAGATATGAAATGTATTGAAGTTGCAAACACATGTTGGAAAAGCCCGTGCGGACTGCGGATGTGGGATGTGGAGACTCGAGTGTATTCATCCAGGGAGGAAATGACTACCATGTAGATTTATGTGCATGCGCGTTGCAGGGATGTGCGACACTTATAAATCAACATCCAAATTGGTATCATCTGCATATACATCAAAAGAGAAAATAATGATAGTATTGCGAAGATATGGTGTTTGATACACAGTGATAAAGAAGGGTGTCCAACTAGGCGTCTATGATGGTGTTTGAATAATAAGAGTCGCACATCATAAATGATCATATACACAGATGCCGTTTGTAAACTTAGTAACGTTATGATGCAACTTGTGCGTAGAGTCTGAAGGGTCAACCTATAATATGTGACGCTAGTCTCTTGAATGATTACACGTATATAGTATGACTCATCCGCAGAAGCATGGTGTGAATAAAAGGAAAGAGCTACTAAGATTCTCAACGGAAGCTAATGGCTAATTTAGAAAAGTCATGGTGATAACCAAAGATTAATCACGTTAGTATATGGCGTGATTAAAATGAACGGGTGTAAATAAATCCAAGTTTAATTATTTTAATAAAAGATCCTAACCTTTGACAAGAGACATACCGTTTCGTTGAGGATATGAGAGTATATAAATAATAATAAGTCTATTATCTTGGGGGGAAGATTCAATAGAAACATTTTATATATTTTAGATGGAGGGATAAGGGCTAGAGTATGATTTTGTAATTATAAATCTATTTTATTTTAATAATAAAATAAAAAGTCTTTTGTTTATTATTAGAGGCATGGAGAATTAAACTGTAAATGATTCGTCCTTTGTAATCATTATTTTTTAATATTGTACAATTTAAATATCGGATAAGTGGATACAGTTAGATAGCATCCTAAATTCAATCGGGATTAATTTAGGATTGCATAAATATTTGATTTGTCGCGTCTTGATTATTGAATTGATTAGCAATATAAATGCACTGAACATTATAAAGTTGTACGTAAACCTTCATTGAAGTTGACTCTATTGCCTGAATAAACAGAGGCACTGGTCTTATTATTATTGAAATATTGGGTTTATATATGAAGTCAGAAAATTTATCAATTCCTTCCTACAAATCTTATTAATCATAACATAACACTTTAATTCATATATTCAGCATTCACTTTATTTTGATCGAGTTTAAGGATTTTGCCAACCGAGGAACTCGCCAGCTTAAATTCGCTATAGAAGAGCTTCGAACCAGGTGATCAAGTTTGAAGTAAAGGTTTACCTGCCTAGGTGTAGCGAAGCCTGAAGTGCAGGGGAGTTTGAAGTATTCCCGTTCGTTGGCCAGAATTGATTTGGAATTCTATTGGAGAATTGGCAGGCTCAAGGATTTCAAATCTGCGGTTTTGGGAACCAACAGATTGGCGACTCTGCTGGGGAGAGTTGCTCACAATACATATTGTGAAGTTACCTAGAATTTCTAATTTTGTAGACCAGAATCTGAAAGTAGTTCTATCAGTTTGTTTGGAAGCGTACTCTATTGGAAGTGAGAACCCGGAAGATCAACATATCAGTATATTCCTCGAAAGAGGTGGCGACTCTATTCAGTATAATTTTCATTTGGTAGCTCTGCTAGGGGAGAAGACTCGGAAGGAAAGGGTGGATAGGTTTATCAAATGTATTGATCATTTGAAAGAAAACCTTTTATCCCAGATGGCATCAGGCCATTGGATTTCAGCAATTTTGATTACGAACCTAGCAAGTTATCCCCAAAACTTTCACAACTTGTGCCAAAGTTTCATAGAGAATGGGATGAGTCTGCACTTCAACATTTGGATATGTTTTATACATTCGTAGAAGACTATGAAGTCGATGCAGAAGATCAGGTGATGAAGTTGTTTGTCAGAACATTGAAGGACGATGCGAGATAGGCTCATGAATCATTACCTACACAATGTATCTCATCTTGGAAAGAGTTTGAAAAGTGGTTCCTATATGAATTTCATGATGCAAGCAAGGAAGATGACATGTGTTATGAATGGTGTGAAGACCAAAGGTGCAACATGGAAGAGGATCCTAACATGTCTCCACTTGATGTCTTTTTCAATTTGGAAAGATATGAAGGCGAGACATCGACACATTTGTTCATAAGGATGGTGAATATTTTTCGAGAAGTGCCTTCAGATATTATGCCTTCACAAAAAGAAATAATGAGAAAGGTCAAAAAATTGGGAATCTCATTAGGTGACCCTGATCTAAAGCTTCTTTTTCAAATATTAGAAGAAGATGATGAAGACAGAGAAGAGGACACTTATGATCAGATTGAACAAGGCCTTGTGCTTGATGGAAATCATAGTAATGATGAAGAAGATCCAAATTACATATCCCCTTTGGACACATTTTTTAACTTAGAGAAACAAGAAGAAGAATCTGCAGTACAATTCTTCCTGAGGATGTTTAATATCCATCAAGAAGTACCTTTAGAATGCAGACCTTCAGCCTCTGATCTTTTCAACAAAATGCGAGAACTAGGTCTTTTATATGATCATCAGTTCCTTACCTTTCTCAAACTAATGAATAATGAACTGGATGCAGAGGAGAATGAATGGAAGACTGAAGTAGCATATGTGTCAAGTGAGGTTTTAGATATGAATGGAGGAGACTCTTTTGGACAGTTTAAAGAAAGATCTTTCCATGATGATACTTGTATGATATCAAATATCAGTGAATATGAAAATGAGGAAGAGGATTTTCTCGGTGTGGAAGAGATTTCAGCCTTGTTAGACATAGAATACCAAAGACACGTTGAGAAGAATGGTCCAAATTTTTTCTCAATCCACCATGGTAAGGAGGATGACGGAACAGCGCACATTCAAGAGATACTAGATGGAGATGATAATTTTCAAGAATCAAACTGTGGAGATGAAATAGAACTGCATAGACAGGAGGAAGTTTCAAAAGATAATGTCAATGAAGATATTAGTCTTGATGATGAAACATTTGATGATCCAAATGAAATCTCTCATGAAAGCATGCCCGAATTCTCTATGTTCCTAAATCCATTGTTTGAAGAGGAAGCAAATGGAGATAAGTTTGAGTTCTCTATGTTCTCAAATCCGTTGTTTGAAGAGGATCCTTTATGCAATGGAATCCATCAGCACCATAATGAAGATAGCAGTCCTACTTTTAAAGTTGATGAAACTCATGAAGTGCATTCAGAAGGTGAGATATCTTCCAATTCATCCTATGAGAACGAAGTACATCAAACATATGATGATGAAATGGAATCAGCCAAGCATGATGGGACAAATAGTGAACAAGAAGGTATCCAAATAAAGAACATTAATCTAGAGGTTTGTATGATTAACCAAAATCTTTTGTTCAGAAAGGGTGATAGTGGACCTGATGACTTCTCAAGGGCTAAACATATATTTGATGTTAAAGATCACATCGATGAAGTGATGAGAATTGTCCATAAGGATGACGTGTGTAATACAACAAGATTAAAAGTGTTATGTGATCAAAATCAGGTTTGATAGAGGAAAGAATCAAGGTTCACTTAGGGGGCCCGGGGCCGCCCAATTTCACTTTGCATCAGGTTATATATGGTCTGCTTCTCCAGAGATAACTGAGATCTCGCTATGCTCACAGGGAGCATACGTCCCCAGAAAGAGCCACTGATGGAACTCTAAAATTTGGCAAAATTTTAGTCCCAAATATCACACCAAAGGGAGATAATATATAGCATCCAAGTCAATAATATATATGTTGGAGCATTTACAATCAAAGAAAATAAGTAGCAAGGAGAGATACACAAGTATTTTGAATGATATCATTGCAGTGACTTAAAAGTCTACAACTCTAAATGATTGTGATTTCCTGTATGATAAACAACAGTAATTAGAAATGGTTGTATCATCGTCAGGTCTCAAAAGATGTAGTAAATACACTGAGTCAAACAAAGGACAAACCACAAAGAGTATTTAGAGGAGGACAAGTTTGGATAAGTTATTTTCCATATCGCACAGTGCATGGTTCGCATATACAAGATCCCGATGAGTCCATATTAAGAGGAGACTATCATATTTTTGATGATAAAAGCAGTCTATTTATTAAAACGAATGAAGATATGAAATGTATTGAAGTTGCAAACACATGTTGGAAAAGCCCGTGCGGACTGCGGATGTGGGGACTCGAGTGTATTCATCCAGGGAGGAAATGACTACCATGTAGATATATGTGCGTGCGCGTTGCAGGGATGTGCGACACTTATAAATCAACATCCAAATTGGTATCATCTGCATATACATCAAAAGAGAAAATAATGATAGTATTGCGAAGATATGGTGTTTGATACACAGTGATAAAGAAGGGTGTCCAACTAGGCGTCTATGATGGCGTTCGAATAATAAGAGTCGCACATCATAAATGATCATATACACAGATTCCGTTTGTAAACTTAGTAACGTTATGATGCAACCTGTGCGTAGAGTCTAAAGGGTCAACCTATAATATGTGGCGCTAGTCTCTTGAATGATTACACGTATATAGGATGACTCATACGCAGAAGCATGGTGTGAATAAAAGGAAAGAGCTACTAAGATTCTCAACGGAAGCTAATGGCTAATTTAGAAAAGTCATGGTGATAACCAAAGATTAATCACGTTAGTATATGGCGTGATTAAAATGAACGGGTGTAAATAAATCCAAGTTTAATTATTTTAATAAAAGATCCTAACCTTTGACAAGAGACGTACCGTTTCGTTGAGGATATGAGAGTATATAAATAATAATGTCTATTATCTTGGGGGGAAGATTCAATAGAAACATTTTATATATTTTAGATGGAGGGATAAGGGTTAGAGTATGATTTTGTAATTATAAATCTATTTTATTTTAATAATAAAATAAAAAGTCTTTTGTTTATTATTAGAGGCATGGAGAATTAAACTGTAAATGATTCATCCTTTGTAATCATTATTTTTTAATATTGTACAATTTAAATATCGGATAAGTGGATACGGTCAGATAGCATCCTAAATTCAATCGGGATTAATTTAGGATTGCATAAATATTTGATTTGTCGCATCTTGATTATTGAATTGATTAGCAATATAAATGCACTGAACATTATAAAGTTGTACGTAAACCTTCATTGAAGTTGACTCTATTGCCTGAATAAACAGAGGCACTGGTCTTATTATTATTGAAATATTGGGTTTATATATGAAGTCGGAAATTTATCAATTCCTTCCTACAAATCTTATTAATCATAACATAACACTTTAATTCATATATTCAGCATTCACTTTATTTTGATCGAGTTCAAGGATTTTGCCAACCGAGGAACTCGCCAGCTTAAATTCGCTATAGAAGAGCTTCGAACCAGGTGATCAAGTTTGAAGTAAAGGTTTACCCGCCTAGGTGTAGCGAAGCCTAAAGTGCAAGGGAGTTTGAAGTATTCCCGTTCGTTGGCCAGAATTGATTTGGAATTCTATTGGAGAATTGGCAGGCTCAAGGATTTCAAATCTGCAGTTTTGGGAACCAACAGAGGGGTCATATGTTTTCAAGTCCTCATATCCCTATGCTATCACATCTAGAAACTCTTTCATCAACTTAAGAATGCCTTTTCTTTCGTCAGGAGTGCAAACTTTCCCAATGTGCACAATCTTTGGGTCTTCTTTTGTTCCTAGATTTACCTTCTCACATTCTATAATATCCTGCTGAAATATTTTCACTAGATTTTCCCAGAGAATTCACGGAAATTTAAACAAACATTTGCATGTAGCTGATTTTCAATTTATCCAACAAACTATACTAGAAATCATACAATAATAGATTGAAATATAGATTTCTGAAATGAGCATTGCATTTAAATTTTCAATAAAGCAATAACAAAGTATCCAATCGCAGCCATAGAACTTATAGTCAGATTGGATAATCAGAGATATGAATCTGAAGCACAAGCAAGACACCTGAGTGATATCTCCAACAACAGACAATGGATTTCTGTCCATTGCCTCCAAGCTCGAGGGTTTCCATCCTCAAACCTGTTGAAAGAATCCCAAGGGTTTCCTTCCTTAGGAAACTAGAACTAAACAAGAAGCTCTCAAAGCTCTACCAAAAGAAATGAATAAACCAAAACATGTTGAAGAATGAGCCCTTCACTTAATTTTATAACTTCTTCTTAGAGGCTTCTCAACTAACTAGCGAATATGAGATAAATCACTTTTTTCCTGTTAAAATAACATTTCCCAATTAAGTGAATAAAGTGCTCTTTTAATAATAAAGTGACGTGTAATTTAATTTAATAGTCACTTTATTAATAAATTATTTAATCTTCAGGTATTAAAATTATTGATCAATCGGACTCGGATAATCACGTGTGATAGCTCTCATTGGAAACGTCTCGACGAGACGCTCCTAGCCCAATTTTGAAATACCAACATCACTGAGCTCATTGTTGACTTACTAAAAATAGAAAGTATTTGGAAACCCTACTAAATCAACTCTAATTGTCCTGAAACTGGAATTGCCTAGGCTAAATCTCTCTCTGATCCATGTAAAGTCCTGGTTAGCCCACAAGACCAAGGCAAAATGGGCTAACGACATATCATGCATTGATGGGCTAGAAAGGGGACATTATAGTCCTCCCTTCTCGGAGATTGCTTGTCCTCAAGCAATCTTCACCTGCTTGCTGAAACCAAATGCCTAGATCCCATATCCGCCTCAAGAATGATGCTCTACCAATATGTTGTACTACACTAGTATAAACATTACCAAACCCGGAGTTGTGAAGCAATTCATCATGAACCAATGCGCCAATCAATTGAATGACAGGATCCCAAATCACCCCACGTGCATAATCAATCGAGTCAACTTGCCATGTGCTGCTATCATGTATGAGAACATCCTCAATCCAATTGAGAACCTCACTCCAGCTGAAATCACATACACCTCTAATGCCAAATGATGGTGGGAGCTCAACATTATGCCAACCAGCTCCCTGAAACATAACTATCCATGAGAATGTTCCTCCTGAGTCCCACAAACAAAAGGGCCATCCACCTTTCCAACTATCTGTAATATCTTGCCACTCCATACCAATTATAGGTGGAATGTCCAAAATGTCCAACTACCACAACACTACCTCTCTTATATGTATCCCAAATCAGTGACTATACTAGAGAAGAAAGCTAGCAACCCTGCAGGACATGGCTTCCTCCTTCATGAAGGGAAGCGTACCAAAACAATCACCCATCCCACACCTATGCATCAGTCGGAATAGCAAGTCCTCAGTAGGTCGGTAGAATGGAAAACAAAATCATCCCACACAATGTAACCATAATGTGATGCACTAACTGACTCCTCTAGGAATCCTAAATCAGCACTAGGATTCCATAACTGTCTCTTTGTACCAAGAGTCACACAATGCAAATAATTGTGTGAAAAATTCACGCCAACAAGCACAATCAGCATACCGGGCTCATCAGCCCCATACTGAATATACTCTACACAAGTGTCATCATCATGCTCAACTTCTATGACAATAGAGCTAATAAAGGCACTGGATAAATCATTACAGCAATGTGGTTGAGTCCCAGCTACATGAAGAGGAGAACGAATCAAGGAATACTCATCAACATTGTCTTCTCTCCTTATGTACTCCTTGGCCATACTGATAGCCAAGTTTCTATCCAAGGTTGATTTGTAATCAGCATCATGCCCATCTATCAAATGTGACAAGGCAGCCACCTCCTGGTTGCAATCAACACCAATCTGAGAAGTACTCTATTCCAAGATCAAAAGTTGGGACTCCTGATCAACTTCAAGAGGTGTTCCATCATCCAACTCAAAGAGCTGATTTTCAAACGTCCAATCAGCACTCATCTCAAAGAGCGAGTATCAATCAACTTGATATCTACATTATCCCTATGCTTCATCCAATCAGTCTCCTCTCTAAAATAATCGGCCTCGTGTTTGATCCTCAATTCTTGAGTGTCAACATCAAGCTTGATCAAAGGATTACCATCTTTTCAGGATCTTTTATACGCTAAAACAAATCTTCTTTCCTTTCTTCCACATAATCCTCAATCCTAGATGCATCCACCATATTATTTTGCTCAATAAAAAATCATCAAAGGAACTCATACCTTCGTGTGGCTGATCAATCACTGTTGTTTTTGAAGATTCCATGACAGCATACTCATAATCCTTCTTGTTATCATGAACACTCGTGTATTTCACACCCATGGATGGATGAAATGATTCTCCTTCGTCCATACCATCCTTATGTTCACTAATAGTTACTTCAAGTGCTCCACGTTTCTCTATCTTGTCCATTGTTAAGAATGGCTTCAATATTTTCTCACATTGTTTGATAACATTGTTAACCAAACTATGAGCATTAGAAGAAGTAACATGTGCTTGTTTTAAAACAGCCAATAGGGTAGGTAAGAAGAGTTGAGAATTATCATCACTCTCCTCAATAATCGAATACATAATGGACTGCATAGAAGATAAAACATTTTGCTTTTAATCTTTTTTAATAGCAATCAAAAACTGACGGAACATATCAAGAATTAAGTCTTCACCACCAAGATCCAACATAATCACACAAGCCCGGATTTTTGGAACTGATTCTAAATTTTGACTTTCTTACCAAAGGATGGATTATGGATATCACCCAATCCTTGAAAACTTTCTATGATCAAGTGAAATATCTCCTTCATAACTTCCTTGCTATAAGGATCATGTGGCGATGTTATCCTCATAACATTAACAATACACAGAGTAACCACAAGTCTCACATCTCCATCAGAATGTCTCAACAACATTGGCTTAACCAAAGGAATCATAGCAAGAATCACGGTCACTTGTTTTCTCTTAGAACCTAGTTGTTCTATCATGGATAAGCAATTCTCTATTGCTTCTAAATTGCAAAGTAATTCATACTTTGATTGAGGCAAACATGAAAATTTCTTTTCTATACTGTAGAGCTTTTTGTAATGTACTCGAGGGCCTGATGGCCGTACGGAAGGAAATGGACTGTAAGTTTCCGAGTGTTGAAGACCTTGAATGTCCTGATGACCCTTTGACCGTACAGTGAAGGAATGACATGGTCGGTTATGTGCGCCGAAGTCCCCACTGGACGTGTGCAAAGGCTGAAGCAAAGTACGTACGACACACCTATTGGTTGTACAATGAGAGTCTATGTTCATACGGTAGGGTGTATGCAAGACCATACAAGTGGAAGGAAGAGACATCGTATGGTGTCTAGGAGTGTTGTCCTGGTCGTACAGTGGATTGGAAGTGTGCTTTCGTACAGTGGATTGGGGAGTGGAAGTACAGACGATGGCAAGGAATGTGGGACGTACGGTGATAGTGTTGTGTTGGACTTCTCTTTTGGTCTGTTGTGTGGTAGTGCGGATGGCGAATTTGTGAGTTCAGATGTCTTCTATTATGCACAACACTTTTAGAATGATGTCGCAGAGTTGTAAATGCTAATGTGATTATATTGCACAAAATGGAGAGATGAATGCCAATTACCAATGACGCCACAAGTAATAATTTGCTTCAAACAAAATGTTGGTGCTTCACATTTGCCAAATTCAAAGCCAAAGAAATACAGAGCAGAATAGGGTGAGGGATGAATCCCACCGAAACTGCGGAACCAAATAGGGAAGATCTTTCACTTCCGAAATGGTATACAGAGCAGAACTCTAACTGGAATTCACAGTACAATAAAATATTTCAAGTCGCATAAAAAATACATCCTACATGCCGGTCATAAATACCATTCAAATAAACTCCTGAGGGTGCACAAATAGAGCCAACACGACAACACCTAAACCTATGTAAAAATAAAAGATGGGCCCGAGATATACATAAATAGATCAGGACCCCAAATACAAATATTATTATCTTATTTTATTTAATAACAGGGATATCACAGTCCTCCTGGCCCGAAAATTGCTTCCAATGCACAAGAAACTCCTTGACGTTGCACGTCCTCAACTTCTTCTCCCGAGTGTCCATGATCTCAACTAGCTCTAGAGCTAATTTTCCGTCTTCGTCGATGGACAGCAGATCCTTCGATACAAAGACGTGTTGTCCCACGACATTCTTCAAGCAAGACACATGGAACACGTGGATTCGGCTCCCTTCAAGCAGCTCCAATTTGTAGACAACTTCGCCTACCCTCTGAATCACACGGTATGACCCGTAAAAACACGGCCTCAACTTCTCTTTGCCACATGCCTTCAGAGAAGATTGTCTGTAGGGCTGAAGCTGGAGGTATACCAAGACACCAACTTCAAAACTTCTCTCAATTCGGTGCCTGTTAGCACGCGTCTTTTGCTGGTTCTGGGACTTTTGAAGATTTTTCTTGAGAGATCTCAGAATATCCAAACCCTCCTGTAGCCAATCCTTGGCCTTTGGCGAATGACTGTCACCCAATGCCATATCCACGAATGATGGGGGCTCATAACCGTATAATGCTTTGAATAGCGTCACCCCAATTGACATGTGGTGCATGGTATTATAACAGTGCTCACCCAAATGCAACCACTTAACCCATGCCTTTTGTTGTGCCGAAACATAGTTCCAAAGGTAACCTTCCAGCCACTTATTCACAATCTTTGTCTGTCCATCTATTTGTGGGTGATAACTCGTATTGGGCGATAGTGTTGTTCCTACAAGCCGAAACAGTTTTGTCCAAAAAATACTGAGGAAGCAACTATCCCTGTCACTTACTATGTTTCGGGGAAGAGTGCAAACGGAATACTTCACAGAAGAATAACTCTACCACTTGTGCCACCTAATACCTAGTGGAAATAGCGAAGAAGTGAGCATATTTGGTAAACCAGTCAACCACGATGAAGTGAGCATATTTGGTAAGTCAGTCAACCATGACGAAGATACAGTCCTTCCCCTGCACCTTAGAAAGCCCGGAAATGAAGTCCATCGAGATACTATCCCACTTTTTTTTAGGTATTGGCAATGGTTGAAGCAGTCCTCCAGGTAGGGTGTGCTCAGATTTGTTCTATTGGCAGGTGGCGCATTCCCAAATGTACTATAGGACATCATTCTTGAGACCCTTCCACGAAATGTTTCCCTGATTTGTTTGTAGGTCTTTAGATATCTGGCAATGCCCAAACAAGGGTGAGTCGTGCATCTCTTTTAAAATTATCTCCTTCAACTTGGACTCGGGTACCAAATAAATTGTCCTTGTAGTAAATGATGTCGTCAACCGCCCGGTACCTTTCATCCTGCACTTCACTATCCATTAGTTGCCACGCAAATGTGTTCTTGGAGTATTCAACCAACATGTGTGCCTTCCAATCTGTCAAGATCTGAGACAGAGTATACGACAAGCCTTCTTGATAGTGTGTCTGCCATGACATTATTTTTACCCTTCACGTATTCAATATCAAAGTCAAATGCTTGGATTTTGCTCACCCACTTCTATTGTCGTCCGTTCAACTCCCTCTGCTCCAAGAAATACCTCAAGCTGTTGTCGTCCATATGGACGGCGAACTTTTCCCCGACCAGGTACTGTCAAAACTTCGTCAGACCATGCATGATGGCGAGCACTTCTTTGTCATAGATGGAATAGAACCGTTCGGCTCCCGAGAGCTTCCGACTCTCAAATGCAATGGGGTGACGGTCCTGCATTAGTACGGTTTCGATGCCTTCATCGGATGCGTTGCACTCTAGGATGAAAGGTCGAGTGAAATATGGCAGTGCAAGAACTGGACAGGAACTCATGGCTTCCTTCAACTTGTTGAAAGTGCATTGTGCCTGCTCATTCCACTGGAAAGATCCTTTCTTCGTCAGATCCGTTAGTGGTGCACTAAGCTATGAAAACCCTTTCACAAACCTTCTATAGTAACTGCACAACCCAAAGAATCCGTGCAGCTCCAAGAGTGTTTTGGGGGGTGGCCAGTCCAAAATGGCTTGAATCTTCTCCTGATGCACCTGAACCCCTCACCACAAACGATGTGTCCCAGATATAATATTTCCTTCCGTCATTCCAAATTCACATTTCAACTTTTTGGCGAACAACTGAGTCTCCATAATCCCCAACAATTCGTCCAAATGCCTCAGATGCTCCTCCCATGTCCAAATGCCTCAATTTCTTAGTTACAGAAACTTGCGTAGTTGCTTGTTGAAGATGTGATTCATGCAAGACTGGAACGTGGTCGGAGCGTCGGTCAACCCAAATGGCATGACCAAGAACTCATAATGTCCATAATGGCAATGGAAGGTTGTTTTCTTCACATCGTGTTCCCTCATGCGGATTTGGTAACATCCAAAACAAAGGTCTATTTTTGAAAAATAGATTGCACCATGTAACTTATCCAACAACTTGTTGATCCTGGGAATAGGATACCTATTCTTGATGGTCTTCTTATCCAAAGCACAGTAGTCCACACACATCCTGAGGGTTCCATCCTTCTTTACCAACACTATCGATGACGCGAAGGGGCTAGAGCTGGGCCTGATCCATCCTTTGTCGAGAAGCTCCTAGATTGTCTTTTCAATCCCATCCTTAAACTTTTTAGGATGTCAGTACGGTGTGGTCATGACGGGCTTCGCACCAACCTCCAACTCAATAGTATGCTCAAATCTGAGGTGTGGGGTATGCCAGGTGGAATGTCGGCGAAGACCGTGTGGTGCTTCTCCAAAACTGCTTGAAGCTCTTCATCCTTGTTGCAAGTCTGTTGTCTGTGTATAGGTTCTGCTTAAATGAAGTAATTTGTGGCCCAAACCACATTGTTGTGTTTGAAAATTGCCTCCATTCGTCATGTTGAGATCTCCCTCGGGTCGTAGTTCGACATTCCCCATAGGATTACCTTTTTCCATCTTCGAAGGAGAATTCCATCCTTTTGAAACTCTGTGTGTACTCGTCGAGAATCTCCATCCACTAAATACCCAATATCACTTCCATGTCATCGAGATCCACTATGAAGAAGTCATCTATCACTGTGTGATTTCCCATGGTGATGCTCAGTTATGGAACCAAATGGGTGAATGACAAAAGGTTTCTACCCACCACCTTGACCTGGAACCCTTCATGTGCCTCTGTACGCAACCCTCTGTGGTTCACGAGTGATGAATTGATGAAGTTGAGTGTGGCCCCACTGTCAAGCATGACTACCACCTATTGTCCTTGAAGTGTACCCCACACCCGAAATACTGTACACCTCAAAGTGCTTGCAAGTGTTGCAATGGCTCCTCCTCACCCTAACAACGTGGCAATCCTCTCCACACAGTCCATGCTGTCACCCAATGAAACTTGCTAACCTTCAAGCTCAATTTCCTACTGTTCATCTTCTCCATCAGACAAAACGTCAATGTAGTGTATTTTTCCCTTTCCTAAGCATCTATGTCCAGGCTCCCACAACTCCTTGCAAGTAAAACAGAGCTTCCTTCTTCTGAGTTCCTATCTAGTAGCTTCATCCAAAGATGGTTTCCTCGGAGGGAATTTGTGGTCCTTTTCCTTTGGAACCGGGGGTGGCTTGGGGTGTGAATAATTCCAAGATGATGAAGTCGATGATGTCTCCATGCCACGTGCCTTCTTGATTGCCTCGGAGAGAGTGTTGGGGTTGAGCCCTTTCACCCATCCCTTTAGGCTTCATCAGCCCATCCATGAATAACACAATCCACCACCTCTCCGAGATGTCTATCACTTGTACTGGCAACCTCTAGAATTCAATAATGTAACTGTCGACCGATCCAATTTGCCTCAACTACGCGCATTCCTTGAAATTTAGCTCCGAATCCTTTCCGTCGAAGCAGTCTCTAAGCCTCTCCATGAATTCGGCATAAGAGGTTACATGACCGAGAGTAACCAAGCCGTGATGCCACCTTTCATGTGCAACTCCTTCCAAGTGGAGTGCAACAAATTTGATTGCTTCTTCGGGCATCGGATTGAGCTGGAAATATGTCTACCTTCAACACCCATGCTTGTGCCGAGATTGATCTAGATCCATCAAACGACGACAGATTCACCTTGCCTATTTTCCTAAGGTCATCATTTCGTCAGAGTACCTCATTCTAAGATCAACATAATCTCTATAGGATATGTCTCCTTCCATATCCGTGTTCCTTCAATCTTCCCGTAGTTCTTGCATTTCCTGGAAGGTAGGTTCCCGCTCTCTATGCAGTGCCTCAGTCCTTGGAGGGAAGGTTGGCATCAAGGGTCGCAAGCGTGTGGGTAGAGGATTCGTTCTTCCTATAATAGAGTTGTCAATATGTCCATTTTGTTCTCTAGATATCTTCCCTTCAGCCAATTTTTGTAATGTTTCCTCCATGATTCGTTGAGTTTTGTTGATTTGGGCTTGACTTCTGGTGAGCTCTCTTAGCAGGGTCATGATATCTGCAACAGGATCTTGTGGTTCCCCCATTCTATCAACAGAATGATACCTCCTCCTTTGGGTATAAACTTGCATTCACCTCCAACAGGCTAGCAGAATCACCAGCTCTGATACCACTGTAATGTACCTGAGGGGGCCTGATGGTCGTACGGAGGGCAATGGATTGTAAATTTTCGAGTGTTGAAGACCTTGAATGTCCTGATGGCCCTTTGAGAGTGCGGTGAGTGAATGACGTGGTCGGTTATGTGCGCCCAGGTCCCCACTGGACGTGTGTAAAGGCTGAACCAGAGTCCATACGGCACACCTACTGACTGTACGGTGAGAGTCTATGTCCATACGGTGGGGTGTATGCAAGACCGTATGGGTGGAAGGAAGAGACACCCTACAGTGTCTAGGAGTGTTGTCATGGTCGTACAGTGGATTGGAAGTGTGTTGTCGTACAATGTGTTGTCGTACAGTGGATTGGGGAGTGGAAGTACGGACAATGATAGGGTTGTGTTGGACTTCTCTTTTGGTTTGTCGTGTGGTAGTGCGGATAGCGAATTTGTGAGTTCAGATGCCTTCTATTATGCACACCGCTTTTAGAATGATGTCGCAGAGTTGTAAATGCTAATATAATTATATTGCACAGAATTGAGAGATGAGTGCCAAATACCAATGACGCCGCAAGTAATAATTTGCTTCAAACAAAATGTTGGCGCTTCAAATTTGCCAAATTCGAAGCCAAAGAAATACAGAGCAGAATAGGGCGAGGGATGAATCCCACTAAAACTGTGGAACCAAATAGGGAAGATCTTTCACTTCCAAAATGGTATACAGAGAACTCCAACTAGAATTCGTAGTACAATAAAATAATTCAAGTCGAATAAAAAATACATCCTACACGCCAGTCATAAATACCCATCGGATAAACTCTTGAGGGTGCGCAAATAGAGCCGACACGGCAACACCTACACCTACGGTAAAAATAAAAGATGGGCCCGAGATATACATAAATCGATCGGGACCCCAAATACAAATATTATTATCTTATTTTATTTAATAACGGGGACATCACACTTTTCTTCAAGAATTTGTTCCTTATCCTTGGCGATACTACTGTAAGATTCCCTGCTATTCTTCACAAAAAATTTCAATATGTTCTGTAAGAATCTTCCCCTATTTGTACCAAATTCTTTCATTCATTTATCCAGCTATGGAGGAATTGTGTCAAATAATTTGCATTAACACTAATTGTTTACCATATTTGAATATGAACTTTTTGACAAACAATTGGCTTCTCTTTCTTGGCTTGGATACAAAACAACTTTAACCACAGCTTACTGGAAATAGGACAGCAACCTTGCAAGCTTAGACTACAAGATATCAGCAGTTTTGAATATCATGTCCAATAAGGTGTCAAATGGCACAATATTGAACAGAACTACAAATGATATCATCCATGCTCAAACCCAAAGCCTGAATAGTGCTTGACTGTTCTTATACGTAGTTCCCAGCCAATGTTTCACACTTCTACCACCAGTTCCTACTAGCCTTTTGTCAAACAATTTGCTAATATGATGATGTTTGCTTGTTTATCACCTACAACAGATGCAAGAAATAGTCTCAGAGAGCTCAAACAACCAGTATGTTCTCAGCTAGAGAATAGCTCGCCCAATTTTCTGAGAATCAAGTCAACCAATACAGTAATCTTTGTTTTCTGGTTGTGTTCTACCAACAACGCTGGTGTATCTGCATTAATTTTCTAAACCTTAGGTCTGCACTTATACAGCAAATCTGTGTTGGCAATGGTGACAATCTCCACTATGCTTTGTGCCTGTAAGTAACCTGAAATAAGTTGCACCAGTCTAAAAGATGTCGATTTCTACTCCTGTGTATGTGAGAATGCTGGAAGAGCCTGATAGTAAATTCCAACCTGGTAATTGTACTGCAAAAACAAAGGGAATCCTGTGTTATCTTTGCAAGACCTCCAAATCTTTAAAGCAACGATTCTCTGGAAAAAATATTATCTTTCACAAGTTTATTCCTTCTATTCCCAATAAATCCAAAAGAACAAAGACAGGTATCAAACTCTCGATACTTCAAGCACCCGCAAACTGTGAAATTTACAAAATCAAAGCTGGAATTCGAATATCAATCTCTTGATGCCCCTAGCCCTACCTTGAAACCACAACACTACCAATACGAGAGCTGGAAATCAATGTTTCTAACAGATTTTTCTTGAAAACACGATGCCTCATTCACAACTGTCTAAATCTCCTGTTCATAGTCTACGCAAATTGAAAATTACTTCGAAGCGTGTGTAGCCAAAAAGAACTCTTCCTATGAAATATAGCTTTCTCAAAACTTAAGAAGAATGCCTGTACGCATCCCTCTTGTGCGTGCACTATCCTTGCACTATAAGGAAGACCACAAATAACCTACCCAAAATATTGAATTGATGAACACAAGTCTCTTAAAAAAATCTTGTTCGATTGGTGTCCTCAATGATTGGCTGCAACCAAGAATTGACGGCTCAGTAAATAATGGCTCTGGCTTCAAAGATTTTCTACTTTTGTCTAAAGTATTTGGATCAAAAATAGCATCCAACAAGTAGAATTCACATAGCTTCTTCAAATCAAATTCAATAACAAATTTAGCGCCCAAAATCTTTATTGTGGCTACCCTTTATTTACGATAATTGCTAATGACTCACTGCAAAACCAATTTAGAAAAAACACTTCCTTAGGAAGTCGCATAGAGGAGGAAAAAAACCCATTAGCAATATCATCTTTCTTCAAATATGCAGAACTATATCAAGCCCATTACCCGACCATAGACAATTGTTGTCCATTGCTCGAAGGGAATATGAAACGGCTCTGGCAACACTTGTTTTGAAGGATTCCAAACTGAGGATGCAACACCCAAAAAACTTCTGAAATTCTCGAAATGAAGCGCCCAAGAAAAACTCACGGCAAAGCCTTGCAATGCAGCACTAATATATTATATTTATTCCCTTCACTCCGACAACGATTATTGAAGGTTGCTTTATGTTCGCACCAAATATGGTATGGGCAATGGCTACTCGCAGCAAAGAAGAGCATATATAATACTTTCGGATGTTTTTTTTTTAAATATTTTAAGCCTACCACCTTGCCAAACCTTAGGAAATTAAAACATTAAATATAATGTAAGGTGGCCTCCACTTTGATGGTTATTCTGACAAAAAAGTCTTATGCACCCAACTTTATAATTCAAACATTTGCTCAAATATTTCCAACATCAATATAATAACAAGAGCTCTGCTGAGCTAGAGTCCCTGCCTTGTGTGGGGAGTGGGAAATAGGTTTTGAAATTTTGAATGAAGAAGTATTGTGATGTGCAATAGGATTACAAGAATCTTAGATACTGCTTCTAAGAATTTCAGATCTTTAAGAACAGCACATTGTCAGATACCAAAATTATATGCTCTAAAACTGTTAGATGGCATAAAAGCAACATAATCAAATAAAACATTCTTGAACATTTTAAACTACCTATCCTATTGCATTACCTTTCAACCTAAAATGGGAATATATATTGCTTGAGGTAGTACAACATTCAATAAGGGCGCGGATTCTATTTGAAGTAAGACCTCGACTCTAAATGACCATTAACTGAAAATAAAGTCAGAATAAGACTCAACAAAAACCATCAAGTAATATGCTTAAATCCTTACTAATCTAGAATCAGTGTTGCAAACAATTCAGAAGGAACGTCATCCTACAGTGACCTCATAATTGAAATGCTTTTTATAAATGTTGTAACTGGAAAGAGATGTATGATGGCAATCTTAAGCATGTAATGCTGCTTCACTAGAATATGGCAACTGAAAAGTCCCTTTCACAATTGATTTACCGGATACTGAGAATATGCAATTTAATAATTCTACATGAGGATATGAAGAGCCCAAAAATAAGGGAATCTTAAGCCAGAAATTCCGCAACAACAAAAATGCATAATTGAGATGTCGTTACCTTTGATTTAGCAAATTCAAAGAAAGTGCATATTGATAGTTTCACAGTCTGGGAAAATGGTTACAACACCAGGATGAAAAAATTCCTTCACATGGGAAGAGTTCAACTTTAAATAGGAAAACGAAAGAAACGTAATGGCATCCAAATTTAAAAAGAAATTACTAGAACTGTATCAGAAGAGCAAACAATACAAAACAAACTGATTATTAATTGATTAATGGCTTTGACAATCCAAGCACTAAAACAAGTTTCCAAGAGCGAACTGAAACATTGGCTACAAATTTTTTTAGATTTGAGATTCACCTTCCAAAATGAGGTTCGTAAGCCTGAAACCTTCAGGAAAGCATTCAAGTTAAATCATGTTACAGGTAGAGAGAATTGTTGAATGAAAATTGGAGAGAACAGGGCTTGAGAAGATCCTACCAAAACAAAATAAACATGCAAGCAACAAGGTCAGCTACACAATTTGCGGAAAAGAAATCATGAAATGCCAAAATCAAGTATCTGTTAAGGAAGAAATTGTAAAGGCAAAGACATCGCTCGAGGGGCCCTGTTATATGTTATCAATATGTTGGCCAAAAATCATAGAAACAAGTGCAATAGCTATTAGGAGACAAGGAGCACCAACAAAAAATTTAGAAGTTGAATGCAGGGAAATGACCAAAACATAGAGAAACAAACATAGCTACAACAAAGAATATTTTAGTAAATGAAAACCAAGAATACATCAGACTTTGATGGTTGCAATAAATTCCCATGCCGTTCATTCTTGAGTTCAACCAAAGCCTTACAGAATAGATTGAGTAAATGACAAGCATATAACACATGTATATTTGGCTTCGATTTGGTGAGTTACAAATACTCAATTACAATAAATCTCCGAGGAGAGTTTTTATTCGTACTTGAGTATTTATTGTTCTTTACAGGTTACAACATCTAGAATGTCAGGTTCCATAGCCTGTACTAAACAAGGGCACTAAACAAGGTTATGTATAGCATATTATAAGGCTTTTCTTCAGAAAAACGGTTGGTTGCAGGGATTTATGTCTGATGTTAGAAATACAACTTGTATATAGTTTTGCATATTATCATCAAGCTAGCAAATAGGTTTAGGTAGTTAATTGGTCCTTGGAGGATTAGTCTCTCCTTAAAGTAGAATGACTGAATTGGGCAATTTACCTTCAAATGCATAGGTTTGTGCACATGCTAAGTAATTTATGAAAGAGACAGAAATCATTTAGATGTGATCGAACAAATTTGGGTACCAAAACAAAATATGGAAAGATGAAGCTGATGTGAAGAAAAGATAGCAATACAAGGAGAAAGGTTGATAGACTGGTCTCTCAAATGCCAAAACTCAAAATTCAGAAATTTGGCTAGTATCAATGCTCATATTTGAGGAATCCCAAAGTATTGGGCATATCGAAGGTCTTCAATGTTTAGCAGACAGCACAATAAAATCAAAATGTCATGGAAACAATAAAATTTTAGCAACATAGCTGACTGTCATAGCATCATTGCATTGTGACTAGGATGATCTCAAACAGTAAATCTAAATGGACATTTAAAACCATGATAAATGATGATTCCACCAAGGCCAAAAACAATACCTTCCTGGTAACTCAAGTGAATGGAACGCTACTTAACTAACTATGGGAGATTATAGAAAACAAACACCCTAAGTTCGGTTATGAAACTGTTTTTTATTAAATGCTGTGACATCTGCTAAATAAATCACGATTTATGCCTAAACATAAATCACTGTAAAATAACCTTAGAAAAGGGTTAAGAGAGTTTTTAGTTAAAGCATACAATTGTTTGTCAAATGCATCCCAGCTAGAAGGATGTATAAAAGGAACAGACAAAAACATATTTATAGAAAAGAAGACAATTACCACAACTTCTATGCTACCACTTTTGTAATGCTATGCCTATAACTAGAATTAAGAAATATTGTTTATCGCAGAAATATAAAGATATATTAAAACAACTAGTAAAACCCTCAAACTAGAAAACCAGACAAAAGCATACCATCGGACTCAATAAAAACATATAATCATTTGTTCCTCAGATGTCTCTTCAGTTCCACATTGATAATTCAGTAATTGGAACGATTAATTAAAAGTATCAACTGCCATCATCACAGGAATGCTCATTTCAGCAAATGTCCAAGTACCAACAATACCAAAGGACTAAAATATATCTGTAATTCTGGATTATCTATGTTGGTGTTTGCCCACCGAAACCGTTATTAAGACAATCCAAAGATACAGATAATTAAGCAAATCTTCTGTCAAACACTTCTAAACAATTTCCTAAGAAAAATCATTTAAGTAAAAACAATCAGAGAGAAACATTGATTGTTGTGGACATTGAAGCCGGCTTTTGAAATATCAAGCCCAGAAGATTATCCAAACAAACCAATATTGTAGACATGACCAGAACCCTAATCCTTGAGAAACCCTAAACCCAAAAATAATTAAAAACTGCTAGGGGACCACTTAGCTGTGAATGCGAGGATCAGAAAGAATTTATTGCATAGCGTATCTCCGTAATAAACGGGGTAACCTTCGACAGCATGTTAACTGTGTTCTTGTTTTCTATAATTGCATTTGTGAAAAAAAAATGTTTTTCTTTTGAAAAAATATTTGAATTTTCTTTAGCATTTGACTAAACGACTGCAATTTCAATCTTCTGGTATAACGTTTCATCTATTTTTTAAGCAGCAGTTTTGTTTGGTTGATGCTTTTACAGCAGGAATCACCCGAAAAAGAGAGTAACGGCGAAGAAAAGGTACATGAATTAATATGAAACCAAAAGCACCATGAATCAACCAAAGAGAATGGGTCCCAAAAAGCTGAAATTGTGACCTTTTTTTGAAGCCCAAAATGTATATATTGTGAGACTTATCACTACCACAGTCGTTAAAATAGCTGACTCAAGTATCACTTTTCTTGAAAGCACAAACCTCGCAAGATTTTAATAAATTTCCACACAGATCAACGGTAATAATAAAATCAAAAATAAAAAAGACCGCCATAAACACAAAATTAAAATTACAGAAAGGAAAATTAAAAGAAAAAGCCCTAGATATTATAAAATGGAAAATACTAGAACAAAACCCTTGCCATAGGTGAAAGCACAGGTTAGGCTGCCATGAACACAAAACTAAACTTATACTAAGGAAAATATTAGAACAAAACCCTTACCAACAAGCAAATCTTGTGGCTGAAAAATCATTTTTTCCTTTATGATTTAGCATGTTTTTTCCACAACCCTGCAAACAAATACAAACCTTCAAATCCCTCTGCACATCTCAACGCAAACCAACAAGTATGAAACCAACCAAACTGACACAAGCATTACTGGGCATTCAATGTCCAGAGATTTTGGCATGAATGCTAAAAGACATATTTGATTTCGGATATAATCTATACATACCCTTAATTTCGGATTTAACTTAACCCTAACTTCCAATAAACATTTTAATATCCTGACAGGACAATAGTTTATCTAACCCTATTGTGTGGTGCATGTAGTGATAGCTTAATTGATTGACATAATATCTTATCAGAAACATTTATCTTCCACTTACAATTTCTAAAAGTTACAACACCAAAGCTGTGCAAACGCATTTGCAAGAGACTTACAGGAATAATGAGTAGGAAGAGATAATTGCATTAAAGAAGTTGAGGTGCATCGATTTTAAACAGCAACCCTAACCCTAACAATACTAGGAGGGTTACGAAGCAGTCAAGCGAATCAAGAATCATGTGTAGACTCTTCTGCACTGCTGATTCACAAATAGATTATATGTATGAAAAATAAATATAGTCTAGTTAAGCACCATAAGCTATTATTTCATCGTTGATGCAGAAACACAAAGATGGAATGTTTGATAGAAGTGAAACCAGACTTTCGGACTTGGTTTATCGAAGAGGTAGAAGATATTAATGCCTAGCTCCCGTCTAAGGTACAGAATGACAACGCCTTCCTGCCACTTTAGAAGTACGCAGGATTACATTCCCAACAATAAATCTTAATGTCACTGCAAAACAACTGTCTACCATTTTTTATTTATTGGTATTTTACCAATCTAAAAAATGATTTTTACCCCTAGGAAAAATGTTCTTGTCCAATCAAAAATTTAAAATTTTGTATTTTTTGAAAATAGAAATTCTACTTTTCAAAACATTACACATAACATTATAAATAAATTCAAATGTATGACAAAAAATTGCAAACTAATAGTGATAATTGACATGAAAACATAAGTATCTGCCTATAAATAGGCAGGGACTAATAATACAGAGGCCTTCAAAGTCTCCATAACAAATAAACTTGATGTCTCAAGCGGAAATAATATTTGTGTGCTTAAGTCTTGAGAAATAAAGAATTCGGGACCCACCATAAAACATAAATATCAATCTTTCTCAAAACTTCCTAAAAATTAATCAAAATCTTGATATCCCAATGAGAGACGCACGGAAGAGAGAAGCATCTTTTGGCATTCATAATATTAAAATATACCCAATCTTAATAGCCACAATAATATGTATATGCACAGCCATATACTCCTCACTGCAAATTTTCCCTTAACACAAGTGAAATTCAGAACAGAACAAAATGATCTTTGTTCATCGGCAAAAAGCTTCGGGCCTTTAAATACTTTTTCCTACTGTCAATTTCTTTTGTTTTTGCTACTCATGAAATCTCACAGGTTGGCAGGAAAACCAGATCTGATACCACTGTAATATCCCGATGAGATGTTTGCACCAAATTTTCCTAGAGAATTCACAAAAATTTAAACAAACATTTGCATGCAGATGATTCTCAATTTATCCAACAAACTATACCGGAAATCATACAATAACAGACTAAAATATAGATTTCTGAAATGAATATTGCATTTAAATCTTCAATAAGCAATAACAAAGTATCCAATCGCAACCACAAAACTTACAGTCAGATTGGATAATCAGAGATATGAATCTGAAGCACAAGTGAGACACCTGAGTGAAATCTCCAACAACAGTCAATGGGTTTTTGTCCTCTCCCTCCAAGATCAAGGGTTCCTGTCCTCAAACCTGCTGAAAAAATCCCAAGGATTTTCATCCTTAGGAAACTAGAACTGAACAAGAAGCTCTCAGAGCTCTGCCAAAAGAAATGAATAAATCAAAACATGCTAAAGAATGTGTTGGTTCCCAAAACCACAGATTGGAAATCCAAGAGCTTGCCAATTCTCCAATAGGATTCCAAATCGGTTCTGGCCAACGAACGGGAATAATCCAAATTCTCCTGCACTTTAGGCTTCGCTACACCTAGGCGGGTAAACCTTCACCTCAAACCTAATCATATACTCCTCATTGCAAATTTTCCCTTAATACAAGTGAAATTCAGAACAGAACAAAATGATCTTTGTTCATCGGCAAAAAGCTTCGAGCCTTTAAATACTTTTTTTTACTGTCAATTTCTTTTGTTTTTGCTACTCATGAAATCTCACAAGTTGGCAGGAAAACCAGATCTGATACCACTGTAATATCCCAATGAGATGTTTTCACCAAATTTTCCCAGAGAATTCACAAAAATTTAAACAAACATTTGCATGCAGCTGATTCTCAATTTATCCAAGAAACTATATCGGAAATCATACAATAACAGACTAAAATATAGATTTATGAAATGAATATTGCATTTAAATCTTCAGTAAGCAATAACAAAGTATCCAATCGCAGCCACAAAACTTACAGTCAGATTGGATAATCAGAGATATGAATCTGAAGCACAAGTGAGACACCTGAGTGATATCTCCAACAACAAACAATGGGTTTTTGTCCTCTCCCTCCAAGATCAAGGGTTTCTGTCCTCAAACCTGCTGAAAAAATCCCAAGGATTTTCGTCCTTAGGAAACTAGAACTGAACAAGAAGCTCTCAGAGCTCTGCCAAAAGAAATGAATAAACCAAAACATGCTAAAGAATGTGTTGGTTAACAAAACCACAGATTGGAAATCCAAGAGCTTGCCAATTCTCCAATAGGATTCCAAATCGGTTCTAGCCAACGAACGGGAATAATCCAAATTCCCCTGCACTTTAGGCTTCACTACACCTAGGCGGGTAAACCTTCACCTTGAACCTGATCACCTTATTCAAGGCTTTTCTATAGCAAATTTAAGCTTGTGAGTTCTTCGGTTGGCAAAATCCTCAAACTCAATCAATATAAAGTTATGTGATTTGCTTGAAATGATTTGAATGTTTGTGTAAGGTTTATCAATAATCGATTAGATGCTTGCAAGAAGGAAGTATATAGATTTATGACTTCAATTAATAACTCCAATAATTATATTCCAATGATTTTTAAATGACCAGTGCCTTTGTTTATCTGGGCGATAGAGTCAACTATAACAAGGATTATTACGTACAACTTTATGAGACAATATTTATAAAAATATCATCAATTACTCCTAGGCTCTGCAAAAGACAAATCTTATATGCAATTCTCCGTTAGTCCAAAAGAAATTTAACTTCTTTGGCTGGAAGTCCAATTAGACAGAGATAAGGAAATACATATATATTTCACACTATCCTGATTGTCGAACAAAGAATGCAAGAAAATATCCAATGCAAAAATAAAGCCTTGTCAAAATAATTCAATAATCTCTTTATTGATCATAAAGGACAAATCAACATGCCAATTGTAATCTCTTTGCCTTGAAAATAAACAAAAGGGCCTTTTATTTATTCTTAAAATATAATATTGAAATTTATATTACAAAGTCATGCTTTAAGCTCCTTATTCCTCCTTACAAATATTCTTCTTCTAGTTATAATGCTTCTCTTCGATCCTGTCTTGTTTCTCTTTCTTAAATGAACCATCCCTTATTTATATCTTAGATATGAGGTAACGTGACTTTTTAAATCAAAAATCACATGTCTTCAAAATGTTTCATACCTCTTTTAATAATAAAAGGTAACTAATATTCACGTTATTATTATTTTAATATGTTCCCAGGCATCTTAATCGCACTTTCACTTCTTCATTAAACAAAACATTTTGTTAATATAATTCTTTATTGTAGAAGAATATTTACAACTCTGCTTTGAAGTATTTCAATTATACGGGTGCTTTTTAAGTCAAACCGATTAAATCTTTTGGTGCTGCGTACCCTGTTAATTTGACTATTTGTCTGATCTGCATCTAGTCTTTATATCAAACGTCTCTGCATAGACTGTCATTGCTACATCCAATATTGAAGTCACTGTCTTTTGTCACGGGACCCTCCATCATCAAATATGCTGTGGAAATGTGCAAGTCTTCATATGCGATACTTGTTTATTATTCATGCTTAAGTATATTCAAAGATCGTTGTTTATTGTCATCGGCATCTTCAAAATTGTTTCTCGGTAATTGAATTTGCAAGAGCGGAAGCCACTGTTCCATATGCTGAGACATACATCCTGGAAGTTTCCTAACTTTCTTATCTGGGCATACGTTCTGAGTACTCACAAACTTTATTATTTCAAATGCAATAAGAGACATAATCTTCTGAGTGATTTGCGCATGGATAATATGCTTTGTTTGTATATGTTGCGTATGTTATTTGGAGTGCTTTGTCTTCTTCAAATGATGTCTATGCTGCTTCTATATCACTGTTTATCAAACACATACTCCTGTCACCATATCTTCATATCCATCCTTATACTTGGCGGATTGAACCTTTATTCATTATAGACCTGGCCGGCATACACAAGTAGTCATCAAAAATGACATTTGACACCATCCTCATCGTTTGTCTTATCGCTGGAAATCCATGGTTTGACGTGACTATAACTATGCGATGATGTTAGATTCATGTATGTGTCTCTGTTTCAAGAGTCGCTGACTGGAAAGTCATACTATCTTCTTCATATTGCTCGATGATCACAATTATTGCCTTGTCTATGATATTCTCACCACTGCTGAAAAACTTTACCGTTAACTATTAAGTTATAGTTAATTTGATTGCCATCATCTCTTCCATGCCTACTGAAAAGATTTAAATGCTGAAACATAGTATCTCCCTCTCCATACATATCTGTTTATTGTGTGCAGTAGTTTTACAATTGATTCTCGATGATGCTATCTATAAGTTTTTCTCTCTGCTGGTGACTTCAGTAAAACATCTGCTCTGTGATAACCTTATCCATTTACTACACATGTTCAGTGCTGATTGAATAGTGTCTTGATTTGTATATGTATGTTGCCATTAAATTCTTACACTCACACATGACTTGAAGGTGCATTATATATATCACTGCTATATATGTATATCTCTCACTGTGAAATCTTATGGAGGAATCACTTGTATACATATATTGATGTGTTTGCTGAACTGTATTCCTCATATTATGTTATATTTGTTTCTCCATACTCGAACATATTAAGCAAGAACATGCTAATTCCTTATTGCTGCACATCAACTTAAGTCAATACTGCAACTCGATTTCCAACACTCCCTTATCACCTTTTCAAGCCTCTTATGGCAATTTTCTTTTTTAATATCTATGACATTAATAACAACTTCATCAGGTCTTCAACATTTTTTCAAATGGAGGCCATTTTTACAAAAATTTAGGGCTCCATCAAAACAAGCCCTTCATTATTTAATCTTCAAGCATTAAAATTACTGATCAATCGGACTCAGATAATCATGTGTGATAGCTTGTTGGAAAGGTCTCGGCGAGATGCTCCCAGTCCAATTCTGAAATACCAACATCACTAAACCCACTACTAATTTACTAAAAATAGCAAGTATCTAGAAAGCCTACTAAATCAACTCCGATTGGCCTGAAACTGGAATTGCCTAGGCTAAATCTCTCTCTGATCCATGTAAAGTCCTAGTTAGCCCATGAGACCAAGGCAAAATGGGCTAACGACACATCATGCATTGATGGGCTAGAAAGGGGACATTACACATTCATCCCCTCCTATGGATTGATACTTGATCTTACTAAATTGGTCCACATCAAACATCCTTTCCATATGGATCATCCCCTTTGGAAGTGTTGGTCTTCAAGTTCATGATCCCATCTGGATTGATTTCTCCTTGTTCAATCTCATCATCATCAATTATTTGAGCTGTGAAGACACTTGTGTTTGTCAAGAAGTCTAGTATATGCTTATCATCATCAAACACTTGAAAGTTCATTATGTTGTCTAACACTAATGGCACTGATGCAAGTTCCACTCTAGACTTCTTCAATCCTTCTAGTGTGAGTGGCGCCAACGAACTTGCTGCCTAAGCTAGAGCATTTGCTACCTTGTTGCAGGATCTATATCAAAATTTGATACCAAAAGCGTTGAAGCTCTCAAGTAGATCCCACACTCTATTTCGATTTCTCTTTAACCTCTTATCATTGCATGCATATCTCTTTCGAATTTGGCACACTACCAAATCCGAATCTCCAAACACATGTAGTATCTTTGCCCCTTTTTTATAGCACATAACAAGCCCAAGATTAGAGCTTCATATTCAGCCATGTTATTTGTGCAAGGGAATTTAGTCTATGTGCTACCAAATATGTTTCTCCTGTTGGACTAGTCAGTTCATATCCAGCCCTTGATCCTTTCTTAGTTTTTGAACCATCAAATCTCAAGGTCCATACTTGATTATCTCCTTGATGTCCCTTTTGGGGTTCTTTTGATGGACCTGATTTCTCTTTTGTCTTTTCTTTGTCATTTTTTGGTGTAACTCAATTTCTTTCTTCCCCCGTCTTACTACTTTCAGCTATATCTTGTTGTGGGAGCATCTCTTTGTGATTCAAATTGTCCTTTTGATCTTCTTGTTGATCCTCTTTCTTCAATGTTCCTAGGACCCTTCTCTCAACTTGTTCTAATGCGATGTTGCACATGGTGCAAGACAACACTGAATGAAATGCATTGTGGATTCTACACCAGTTGGTTAGTTATAGGTCTCCCACTGAAGTTCGACTTCCCAACTCTAGACCTTGTCTTATTGTCCTTAACACGAAGTTTCTAAAATTTTCAAACATCCTTTCTCCTTTGTCTAATGAGGAGCCTTGGTCACTTTCTATGAATAACTCTATTGAGTTTTGATCCTTTGATAACTCTTTTCCTTTCTCATCATATGAAGTGTGCAACATCAAAACTTCTTGCATCTTGGGTTGATGGAGGCCCAAGTCTGTTTCAGCAAACAAGATTTTATTTTCCTCCCCATACTTGGTGATAGTTAATTTCAACCTTAGGGTGCTTTCAATCCTAATTTGATTAGGAATCCCCCTCTATGGAAACCACATATGTGAGAAGTTTGTGACCACATAACCATTCAATTTTCTAGTCCAATCTCTGCCCAAAAGTAATCCATGGCCATCTAGAATATCAACAACTGATATGTCAATATGCTGTTCCATTCTAGGATCGGATGCCAGCCACATATGAATGTTGTTCAATTCACCCACAACTGGCACTTCTGTCCCATCTAGCTGTGTAACCTTCTTGTTCATGTTTGTAGGAATGAGTCCCAATCTTCTACAAATGGCCAGGGGCATGACATTACTTGATGCTCTTGAGTCTATCAAACAATTGTGCAGTAACTTTCCAAAGATCCTTACTGATAGTAAAAATGAAGCTGGCTCATCTTTCCCTTGGTATAATACGATTAGGGTGTTGAATCCAAGATTAAGCGTTGCTTCCACCTACATTGGCTGGTTGACCTCTTCTACCTTTGTAGTTGCTTGTTCTTTCACACCCCTTCCAATCTTAGCTGCATCTTGTTTTGGATTTGAAGCACTTTGAGCTACATAAACTAGATGTGATGATTCTTGATTATTGAACGCACTTTGCTCCTCACATGAAACACTTTGTGCCAAGTTAGTATTATGGGTTACATTAGAAGTATTGTGGGCAGTCCTACCGGCTCCTTGCGAATTGTTTGTCATGTTTTGACTACAAGATCCCTGATTTTTATTATCTTTCAAACTGTTGAGGAATACATCCCTTATCTCTGTCACTTTCATCAACTCAAACAATGGCAAATTGATCTTAACTTTCCTCATTTCCTCTGTCACACTATGTCTCAACTTCTTTAACTCTTCACCACTTCAAGGATCACTAGCTGCTTGTTCCTTGTTGGTGTTTTGAATTCCACTGTTGCTCTGCACATTGCTAGCATTTTGATTGTTGTTGTTATTGCCTTGTCGGCACTCAAGAGAATCCCTTGGATAGCCAAGTACATTACTTGCATTCAGATGGGGAGGTGTATTAAAGTTGTTAGGAGGAATAGATGAATTCAAAGGCTCAATATTCCTATTATTCCTCTGATAAATTCTTGGTCCATTCCCTTGAGATTGTTGAAATGCATGTACCACCTTTGTGGCTTGAACTAGAACATTGTTATTCAATGGTGGGAAAAGATAACCTGCTTCACTCATGGGTTCATCTGAACCTGGTAGAAACTCTAAGCGTGACTTCTCCACTAGATCATTAGCTGAAGCTGGTGGAAATCTTCCAGTATGCTCTTCATAAAATTCAGGAGGAAAAGAAAACTCAAAAGTCAAGCATTGATCATATCTAGTAGTTAGGACAATTTCATATCCTGTCACTGGGGGATTTTCTTGGTTGACTGATTCATCCACCACTTTTTGGAACACATTTGTAGCTCTATTGAATTCAGGACATTGCAACTCCGAATGTCAATTTGTCTCATGTAGTCTACAATTACACCATTCTGATAATGCTGCTTGAACTAGGAATATCTTTTCAGCTGGTTTGTTTTTAGTGGTTGGTGGATTGTCAAGTGGCAACACCACATTTCCATTGTTTGAATTTGTATTCTGTGTCCTCTTTTGATGGGCTTGATTGTTATTATATCCTTGATTGCTTGATTGAGCCCCACCTTGGTAGTTTCCTCCTTGGTTATTCCTTTCCTACCCACCGTCTTGATTACTCCTTTGATAATTGGTATCTTGATTGTTTCTTTGATATTTCCCTTGGTAATTTCCTTGATAGTTTCCTTGATAGCCTCCTTGGTGGCCAACTTGGTTACCTCCTTGATTATTGTGGAAGTTCCTTTGCATGCTTCAAAGTTGATTGTTTTGATTCCTAAAGTATGTAACCTTAGTGGATATTCTTAACTTGCTCAACTAACTCCTTGATTTCATCTTTCTCTTCTTGTGTTCTTGTAGATGTACTTGCACCTTGAAGATATACAGGCACTATTGGAGGTGCTTGAGACAGTGGGGTTCCTGGATGCAACACTAGTTGATTTGATGGAGCTTGAAATCCAAGTTGTGGAACTTGATTGGTCATAATTGTTGGTCCTACACCCATTATTGGCCCTAATATATTATGTTTCATCTATTTGCCCACTTTCATTGCTCGGGTGTAAGCGTCATTCAAATTTGTTGGTGGATTGGGCGAATGCCTTGTGAACATGGACGTTTAAGAATCCAAGGCATTATAGTAAGTCTCTAATACGTCTGCATCTTGGATAGTGTAAGGAGCCTACAATCGCGTGTATGCTTTGTGGAAGCGATTGTTGAAAGAATTAATGGGCTCTCGCTCTTGTCTCCTAATATCTGCAAATTGCTTGTACAAATCCAACGGAGTGATGAGGATGCCAAACTTCCCCACGAATGTTGTCTTCAATTGATCCCATCCACTTATTGATGAAGTTGACAAGTGCACAAACCAATAGAAGGCCTCTTCTCCCAAAGAGTGAGGGAAGAGCCTACATGCCACATCCTCATGTTGAATCCTCCTATTGCATAATGCATCCTCGAAGATCTTGATATGCTCTCCTGCTATTCGATTGGGATCATGCACATGAAACATGGAGCAAAAGTGTTCCAGAATCTTGGGTAGATCATGATAAGCATTGAAAGTAAGAGGTGAAGCATTGTTCTGAGTCCCAGGTGCAGTCATTGTTGCTGCTTGAATTGGTTGAATTGGTGTTTCTTGAACTTGGGTAACTTGAGCTTGAAACTGATTTGTACTGCTAGAAGAGCTTGTCCCACTTGTAAAATTAGCCACCCAATGATTTCTTCCTTTCTTGTGAAACTGCAATTCTAGAAAATCCTCTTCTTGATGCGGGATTGAGCTCAACACTATCTGTCTTCTCTCTAATTGCAATCTTTCAAATCTTTCTAGAGAGAAAGATCCAATCTTCTTATCCAAGTTTGTATTCTAGTTTTGATCCTCCTCAAGACTTGATTGAGCTAATCTTTGTTCTTTCCTTTCCCTCTCAATCTTCCTTTGAATTTCCCTTTGGCATTCCACCCTTCTTTGAGTTCTCCTTTCAATCGCCCATGCTTTCCTTTCTTCTTGGTTCAACAAATCAGCAGCATTCAAATATTCCCTATTGTCTCCTCTTTCTTCCCAAGCAATTGAGTGCAAAGGGGCTATGATATGATCTTGAAGTGTTCCCCAAGTTGCTCTAGGCTGTTGTGATCTAGGGAGAGCCATTTTTCACCATTTTCAATTTTTTAACAAATTCTTGAGAAAACTACAATCAGCCCTCCTAGCGCCAATTTCTATTGATGTGAGTTTTATTCCACTACAACATGCAGAATCAATAACCCAAAGTTTCAAAGTGAAACACTAGATACTCAATCCTCTCTTGAATAAGGTCACTTCTTATGCTAAGCTTGCAAAGTAAGATCACAAGGTGACTTCAAGGTTTCTTCAATTGTGGATAATCACTCAGTGAAATAATGTGATTTGCTAGAATCACTAAGGGGACTTACACTGTTTCTCAAGACTTATCAACTTACTTCCATGGATTTGGCTTCACAATGTGCAATGAAAATATATTTTTTATTTTCCAATTCTTGAACTCTCAACTTGAAATTAAACTTCTAACTTCTACTACTACTTCTAACTATGAATGCAAGGAAGTGTGAATGACTTGGACTCTACTAGATGCAACTTGACCAAACTCTCCCCACTGGCTCATAAGACTTGCCAAATTGACTCACTAAACCCAAGCAACAGGAGTAAAAGGTGAAAAGAGGGGGGTCCCCATTTGCAATGGGGTGATGGAGTGAAAACCTCACAACAAGTGCATAATAGCTTATTGAAGTGTCATCTATATCACATTGAGAACACTGAATAAAATCATAAACAAAGCTTTTCCCACTAATAGCAATTTAAGAATTTTGCATATGACAAAAAGTCTGTACAAATTACTTGCATTCCACTTTGGTAATTACCAAAAATAAGTGTCACACCTAAAACAATATGATAATGACAAATAGTAAAAAATAATCAATGTTTCGATGTATTGATAAAAGGTGGAATGATGATGGCCCAAAGAGTTAAGGCAAAGCAATGGGGAATGATGAGTTTACAAAGAAACACAAGGGCCCATTCCACAACTTCTTGGATGCCATGTAGCGGTCATGCACACCTCAAGCTAGGGGTTGAGCTAATGGCTCTGCATGCTATAGCCCACCCGTGTTTGTCACCAATGTGACAGCTAGACATAGAGATCGAGTTTCACCTATATAAATCCCAAGCTGATCCCTTTCCCTAAATGTTTATTCTAATATTTTAGATGACAGGATGAACTCAAGTAATAAAAGAAAACAGGCTTCTGAATTAAACCAATGGTTCAAATCCACGAGACATGATGAAATATTGAAAGTGGATAAAGTACAATATCTGAGTAGCTAGATGTGTTGCAACCTAATGGATGAGGCTAGGTGTAAGTCCCATAGATCTTTGACAAAAGATATAACCCTCAGCATAGCATCTAAGTCAAAGGTTACCACAGAAGGAGAAGTTACAAAAAAAAAATGTAGAATTGTGTAGCAATTACACACATGGGGGATAATATTACCACCACATTCAATTAGCCCATGCATCCTTTTTCATCCAGACAGCATTGTCAATTATTCAGTAGGTATGGTATATTGGATATCATCATTTTCTCTTCTCAATGTTAGTACACTGATCCATATATTACACTGAATGCCTTTCTGCAATTCTCAAGTGTCCTTACATTGTGACTAATAAAAGGGGGATCCATGTGACTGCCTTTAGTCATATTTAAAAATTATAATCCTTCATTAATGTTCACTCATAATTTTGAGGACTTCCTTAAATCACTTCTGGTCTGTTATTCCTTACATATTTTTATACGAATAGTTTTAATGGTTGAGCACTTACTAGATTTTGAATCTTATCCTTTATGCATGAAATATGAGCCATAAAAGTTTTTAGGTTATGGTTGTTTTTTAATATCCTCATATAATGGGTGTGAACTAGTATGTGAAGTTGAGGTGTGCTATGCTGTTCATTCTTATTGTATACTATATGTTATTCCAGAAAATGGAAGAAAATTTTAGATTTTAAAATGAGAAAAAAAATGGATTGAATAAAATATTAAAATGCAATATCATATTCAAGCATGATGTACTAAAAAAAGGAAAAATATCATGTTTCATGGTTTGTGTAACCTCCAGGGTACCATAAAACAAGGAACAAGTTAACAACATTAAAATTATCATAATTAGTTAGACCCATTTAATGACAGATTGAAAGCAAGCGACAGTGTCAGATGCCTTCAAGGAATTTGACAGCTGACAAGGAAACAAGCATATGTTTCATCAAATGGCATTACACAATACAGTGTTTGACCCAGAGGAAATAACTGTAAAATGTTTTCATCAATGTGTGCCATGTTGCAGCATCAAACAAAAAAAAATTACTCTGCAATGTTCATGCAGACCATGTGAGATGACTGCTTAGCCTTGAATATAGAAATATAATAAAAATCTTAATCTAGATCCTGATATGTGTCTCAGTGAAATACAACATATGTATGGTAAACAGAATGATAAACAATTTGATAGAACTAAATAAGTTGCAATTCATCTTGAGATCACAAGAATTTCTATCTTGGATAGGTGAATTTTTTTAATCACTACTAAAGGGATATTTAAACGAGTCTTTGAAGCTGACTTGATCTCATGAACCATTCTCAAAAGAGTGTCAAGCAGTACGGATACTAAATAGTAAATACTGTAGCTAGAAGTTAAAAAAGCTCAAAGAATTTATTCTTTGAACTAAAATAAATATTCTGGCACCTGCACTCTTTGAAGCACTTGCAAAACTGCCTCCTGACCAAGGAGTTCATGGGATACTTCTCTAGCTCCAACATTGATGGCCTCATGCTCAGATCTTGAAATGTCACCCACACAGTTAACAGTGACATTGACAGGCTGTTCTTCTGGATAACCATGTGGCATAGAAAAACCAACACTCACGTGATGACCACCCATCTCTGTCGATAATAAGTGTATGGTGAAAGATATATAAAATGATTCCGGAATGGCATCATCGTCAGCCTGAACAGACAAACGAGACTGAGCTTTGTAGAAAGCAAAGAATTTTTCTTCTCAATATATGTAATGACAGGCAACTATTGACAAGTAATTGTGTAGCAAAATATATTTTATGGTCCATGCCATTTGGTTTTTTTTATTATGCCAAACATCTAGGTCTTTTATATATAACAAAGCTGCATATGTACATTTCAACAGAAACCTTGCTATTAGCCTTCAGACTCAAATATATGCTAGTAGCCATTCAATGAGATAAAAACATTTCTGTTCAAATTGATTAATGTTAAACTATGTTAGAGAATAACAACATACCAGTCAAGATTGGTTTTCCAGAGAGTGATAATGTACAAAGAAAAAAATGATCTTGTAAACTAGGCGGAAAGTAGGTTGAATTAATTCAAGTTACTGAGGTTGGGAAGTGACCATCAAGCTTGGTCTTCCAAACAATGATAGCGTACAAAGGATAAAATGATCTTGCAAACTAGGCAGAAAGTATGTTGAATTAATTCAAGTTACTAAGGTCAGGAAGTGACCATCAAAGATGACCATCATTTAGCTTTATCTTTATTTGAAATGCTATGTTTGTTTAGACATTACCATAAAAAGAAAAAAATATCAATGCAAGTTCAAAAATCCCCAATATGGATTCACCTCATACTATAAGTAGAAGATGACAATAGTAGTAGGGTAAATACAATGTACCATCTGTTGCAATTTCCATAGACAAGGACTCCCTTCTCTCTTTTTGCACCTTTAGGTTAGTCTAGGTTTGTGTTTTGTCGTCTCTCCCCATTTGGAGTGCTTTTGCCAAGATTCTGCATTTCATCTTTGCATTTAAGGAAATTGGGTTGTATCTTGCATTGCAGATATTAGGCCAGTTGCAACTGAAAGCCTGCCTAAGATATGGAGGAAATAAGACAAAAACATAAGTAAAAGGAAGAAATGGAGGCATTTTGATCATGGCAGGGATTTTGATCTCCAATGGACACCTATAAATCTGACAATCCACAAGGCACCTTTAAACCTGCCCTTGGAACATGACAAAGGAGAATTCAATAAGGAAATGGTGGGGATTTCAGTATCCTTTGGATGGCTTTTCTTTCCTTAAAATCCAAGAATTTTGTCCATAGCCACCCAAAAACATAAAGAAAGAAAGCTTAAGCGAGGAGGAAGTTCATCCATGTTGGAGTAAAGCTTAGTTGTCATCATTGGCAAACATCAAACACACCAGTACTCAAGATTAGAGCAACAATGGTGAATTGGTAGACTTACTAGGTACTCAGTGCACCTTAACCGATCACATTAATACCAGTCTGGTCTTGTCCAATCGGTCTAGTAGAACACCACAAGAGGCAGATGACTCAACAGGTTGCACACCGGTTTGCTTTCAGAATTGCAAATTTACCGGTTAGTGCTTTATAATCCGATCTGGATTTTGCAAAGTGTTTTTGAAAAGAACTGGAGTTAGTTTCTTTTGGATCAAGAGTTCTGCATGCGAAATTTTCGGATTGTTTTTCCAGAACAGCAATTTTTGGATGAGTTACAGCTTGGCGGCACCGTTTGGTGTAATAATAAGAAAATTCTTATAAATATAGGCCATCATGCATTAGAGGCGTTGTTGTTGAAAATTAAGAGCGCAGAGAGAGAGCAGAGTAGAAGAGAAGAGTCTTCTAAGAAGGGATACAGTCACCGAGAGTGAAAGAGAGAAAGATTCAACAGTCAAGCAGAGCAAGGAGAAAACAAGTATGATCTGATAGACAGATAAAGTGTCAAAGAAGATCATTTCTTTTATTGTGTGAAGCAAATTTAAATCCCTTAATCAAGGTGAACCCTAACAGGTTTTGTTGTATAAATCCCTTTACCGGATGACATCTTTGTTGATGTTTTTAAGTCCTTTGACAAGGCGACTCCTTACAGGGTCAAGATCTTAACCGATATCTTTTAAATCCCTTTACCGAGTAGCATTCTAACCAGTGTTTTGTAAGCCTTTAACCGAGCAGCTTTATTACTGCAGTAGTGGAGTTTCATGGGTTCTATCTCACCGTGGTTTTTTTCCTTCTAATCGAGGGTTTCCACGTATATATCTTGTGTTGGCCTGTGCATGTGATTTTTGTTTATGATTATTTAAGCATTCTTTATATTTTCAGTATAAACCAGATAAGAAACAGAAAAAGATTAAAAGAAATTGAATTTACTAATTCAGCCCCCCTCTCAGTAACTGGTTAGGATTAACAATTGGTATCAAAGCCTAGTTCTTAGGTAAAGGAAGCTTAACCGCTTGAGAAAAGATCATAGAGGGTTACAGATATCAGAAGCAGCTAGAAGAAGCAAATGAAACGATTGCTTCTCTTGAAAACAAACTGAGAAGATCTCTTGCTAAGAGAAAAGACCTAGCTTTGCAACTAAGTGAAAGTCAAGAAACAATTGAAGAGCTATCTAGACAGAGTAGTTCTAATGAAGCAGAAGAAGCAGTCTCTGAACTCATGGAGAGAAACATGAACCTGACTGATCAAATCTCCAAATTTAAAGAGAACAGGAAGGTCATGCTCTAAGAATGACAACTCATCGAAGCAAGCAAAAAAACTGAGGATGAGAAAAATAGTGCCAAAGAAGCACTACAGACTACTGAGAGAGCAAGAAACCTTGTTGAAGATGCTCTAAAGGAGAGTGATGCTCTCATACTGCAACTGCATGCAGACATGCAGGGCATAACTCAGGAGAATGCAATCATGCATAAACACTTGCATGATAAAGATGAGGCATGCAAAGAAATGGCTGCTGAATTGAAAAACTTAAAGCACAGCTGAAAACTCTTGAGGAGAGGAATGAGAAACTCAAAAAATACAATGAGATTTTTGAGAAGCTGAATGAGCAACTGAAAGCTCAGAGAAGGCATAAGGATCCCACGGGACTTGGGTACATCGGTCAAGGCAACAAGAAAACCGGTGAGTCCTCTAAAGTCAAGGAAAGCAAGAATGACAAGAAGAAACCAACTAGAGACAAAGGTAAAAGAATCTCCAAACCTTCTTGCAAACATTGTGGCAAGCCAGGTCATAAATCTAATGACTGCAGGAATGCATCGGTGAAACCTTTTACCGCTAATAGTTACTACAGTAACTGTTATAAGTATGGTCACAGGCATAGTTACAAGACTTGGCGAGTCCCGAGCCGAGTCAGGGTTGCCAAGGCAAAGTGACCCGGGCAATCTGACTCGGTCGAGTCCTCGCCGAGTCCTTGGACTCGGTCGACTCGCCGAGTCTCATGGCCTAGACTCGGACGTGTCCAGCCACGTCCATAAAGCAAAAAACATAAAAATTTAATAGATTTTAATGATTTTTTTTTTCTTTATATGCTTTCTCTTTGACCTAAAAAGATCATTCCATCATTTGCAAAGGCTTAAAAGAGAAAAAAAAGGTGTGGGAGAAGAATATAGGGGTTTTAGAAAAAAAATTAGCAAATCAATTGGCTCTCATATGTTGATTGTTGATTGTTAGTGCTAGTTTCTAGCTTGCATTCACACATCGAAAGGAGCTGAAAGAAGCATTTAGAGGAGGCCTCTACAAATTTAAGTTGCATTTCTTTATTTGTGGAGCAATTTTGAAGAGGTGAGTTACATTTTTTTGTTGTTTTATGAATTTTTTACATTCAAATTTCATATTTTCATTGTGTTTACATTTGTTTGTCTTTAGAATCTTAGATTTCCTACATTTTATGTTGATGAAAAAACTTGAAAAGTAAGAGGCCGTAGTCTTTGATTTTCATTATTGTAGATGCTTATTTTTTTATTTATGATATATTGCAACAGTAGCATAATGTCTCAGCCTGAGGGTAGTTCATCTAGGCCTTTAGTTAACCCAGATGCAGATCCTATTCGTGTAGCAAGGGATAAGGCTTGGAAATATGCCATCCCGGGCTCAAAAAAAGTAGTTACATGTTGGCATTGTCTTGTTAAATTTAATGGGGGAGGTATTAATAGATTGAAATATCACCTTGCACATATATTAAGGCATGATGCTAAACCATGCCTAAAAGCATCGCAAGAGATTGTACGTGTAATGCAAGCTCATTTAAAGGCCCATGAAGAGAAAAAAGAATTAAGAAAGAAGCAACATGAAGAAATGGCAAGCTTAGGTGGAGAGAGCTCTTCAAGTTTTCATTCTCCATTACCTCCATCTAGTAGTGGTACTACAAGTGCAAATATGACCATTGGGCCTCGGATTCGTAAGAAGAAATCCACAGTAGATTCCATTTTTGTTCCACGCACGACTCTGGGTGCCCAACCATCACTTGAGAGCATGGGTTGGAATAGGGAGAAACATGAGGCTGCAAAAATGGCACTTGGAGATTTGTTTTTCTACAACAACATTTCATTTAATACAGCAAGGTACTTGTTATTATTTTACTTTCTATGTCTTAGTTTTCTTTCTTTTAACTTTTAAGACTCAAGAATATGCCATATTCATTATAATAATTTTGAAAGTTGAAACTTGAAAGTAAAACTTAATAGTATACTTATTGTGTTTTTTTAATTTGTTTTAGGTCTCCTTATTGGCAAATTGCAATAGATGTTGTTATTGTTTGTGGTCCAGGGTTCAAAGCCCCTAATGATGAGGAGCTAAAAGGTCATATTTTGACCCAAAAGGTGGCTAATGTAAAAGTTGCAATTGAGGAGCAGCGTGACATATGGAGGAAGGGTTGCACAATCATGACTGATGGTTGGACCGACAAAAGAAATAGAACACTGCTTAATTTTGTTGTCTCTTCATCAAGTAATTGTAGAACTTGTACTTACTAGTTATTACTAGTAGTAAACTATTGATTTAGTGATTAGTCGTTTTAAATTATGATTGTACTAAATTATTTTTTTTTTCCTCAGGTGCCACAGTGTTTTTGAAATCAGTTGATGCTTCAGGGAAAACAAAAAATGCTGAGTATCTTTGTGAGGTAATTGAGGACGTGTTGAAGGAGGTGGGTGAGGAGAATGTGGTTCAGATAGTCACAGATAATGCAGAAAATTATGTTGCTGCAGGTAAAGTTCTTATGGAGAAGCACCATAACTTGTTTTGGACCCCTTGTGCTGCTCATTGCATTGACCTCATGTTGGAGGATCTTGGAAAACAATCTTGGGTAAAAATATGTGTAGAGCAAGGAAGGAAAATTTGTAAATTCATATATAATCATACTTGGGTCCTCAACCTTATGAGGAAGTTCACAAATAAAAAAGAGTTGTCTCGTCCAGGGGTCACTCAATTTGCAACAAATTTTATCACGTTGCAATCTTTGCTTAATTCCAAGGGCGCTTTGAAATGCATGTTTGTAAGTGAGGCGTGGATTTCATCATCATATGCAAAGAGCAATGCAAGGATTGAGACAGATGATCGGATTTTTTATGAGAGTGGCTTTTGGCAACCGGCTAAGGAGATTGTGGAGGTAATTTTCCTTTTTGTCCTCATTTCCATTTCATTTCATTATTTTTGTTCACAATTGTTTATGTTCATTGTTCATTTTTTAAAGTAAAACTTAAAGTTTAATGTTTCTAACTTTCTACTTTCACAATGATTGCAGTTCATAGAGCCTCTTATTGTTCTCCTACGAATTGTTGATGGAGAGAAGCCCGCAATGGGATATATTTATGAGGGCATGGATAGGGTGAAAGAGGCCATTAGAAAATTTTATGAAGGGAATCGGGATAAATATGGTCCCATATGGGCTGTCATTGATCGACGATGGCACAATCTACTTCATAGGCCTATACATGTAGCTGCCCACTTCCTTAATCCAACATTCCAATTCAGCCCAGGTTTTAAAGTAGAGGATGAGGTGTGGAGTGGGCTCTATGATGTTGTAGAGAGAATGTCACTAGATGAATCAACTAGAACACGTATAATCCGTGAGATAAAAATGTATAGGACTTCACAAGGAGACTTATTCTCACGAGACTTATGCAAGAAATATAGGACACTACTGATGCTAGGTAAAAATCTATGATTCTAAAATCTAGATTCTAATTTCTAATTCTATTACCATTTTACGTTGATAAAGTCAAAGTTATAGAATTGATTTTTAAAATCTCTTGTTTCAGATGCATGGTGGGAGATGTTTGGTAATACAGTGCCAAATTTACAGAGGATTGCAATTCGTTTCTTGAGCCAGCCATGTAGTGCTTCAGGATGCGAAGGCAATTGGAGTATGTTCGAGCATATATACTCGAAGAAGCGCAATAGGATGGAAATGAAAAGGATGAATGATCATATGTTTGTGCATTATAACCTTCGCCTTCGTCATAGACAGATCTTGGGCACTGACACACCTCCTATCATTTTAGAGGAGGTTGATCCACTAGCAGAGTGGAACACTGAGATTGATGATCCTGTCTTCAGTGATGAAGACTTGGAATGGGTTGATCAGGTGGATCGAGAGGCAGAGGCAGTAACAATGGAACAGGAGGCTAGAGTGCGAGGAGACCCAGCAGAGGACCCTGAAGCTGAGAGTGAGGGATCTGAGGATGATGATGATTATGAGGGGGATAAGGATGGTGAGGATGATGAGGATGCCACTGAGGTTGAGCCTCAAACACAAGGACAGAAGATGGCTGTAGAATCTTCCATGACCTATCTTCGGCGTACATGCAGGAAAACATAGGGCCTTTTATTTTGATATATGTTTTGAACTTTTAATTCCATGGATTTCATATTTGTTGATGTCAGTTTTGTACCACTACATAACATATAGCAATTGAATACTTGATATAGCATACCAAACACTCAACCCTCCCTTGAAATGTAATTACTCATGAAGAACATAAGAAAACTCCAAGGTTCCTTACACCTGTGGATACTAACTCAGTTATATTAATGTGATTTGTTGGTTAATCACATAGGCAGGCTTACGTTGTTCATTCAAAGATAACTTGGTGGTACTTTGCTTGCTTGACTTGTTCTTTTCTCCTTGATCACTTTCACTTTCAACTACTCCTACCATTAACTGCTTATTGCTCTACTACTACTCCTATGAATGAAGAAATTAGCAAATGGACGGGGATCCAACCAAATGAAAGCTTGCCTGCAGCGCTACCTCCATAGGTGCAATGATTCAAAGGGATACTCTTAAGATTTTCACACTAACACCTATCTTCCAACCCAACTTGAAGTACAAGTAGCAAGATGAAATGCAAGTAGAACTTGGGAGCAATTGGACTAGATTACCACACAAGGCTTCCTAACAAGCCACTAGGATGCTAGTGGCCTAGTATATATATCCCTATCAAACATTCACTAACATCACCATACAACTAGCCATCTACTTCTACTCTAACAACATGAAATGAAATCCTACTTTAATTTGAGAGATGAGAAGAACCATGCAATACACCAAAATGATCGTGTATATCCACCATGCAAACCACAACAATGAACAAAGAACAATTTTGATAGTATTTTGGCAACAATTCTCCAACATAACTCCCTTTTACAAATGAGAACAAATGGCCTTATATAGGAGGCTCAAAATTAAAATGAGTGGCCAAGATTAAGGGGCAAAATCAAGGGCCAAGATTAAACCTTACAAACCCTAATTAGGGTTACCATCTTTCAACCAATTACATGAGGGCACCAACTTTGTGGGCCAATGAGAAAATTACAATAATCTGTCAACCAATGAGAACATAGGACACTTGGCATGATTTGATTTCATGAACATGAAATTGCCACTTCATCAACCTTATCTTATAAATTTATTTAGTCCTTGACATGAGGTGAAGCCTTGGATGCTTGAGCTCGTCCTTAGAAACTTTCTCATCACCACTTGAACTTGCTTGTACCTGATGTCCTGACCTTGAAAGGGTGAGGTATCCATGCACTTGGGGTAATCTTGCCTTGGCCTCGGTGGCTTGCCTGGATGCGAAACCCCTTGCAATTTGTGAGCCTTGCTCTTGGCCACCACCTTGAAATCGAACTTGACCCCTCTCAACCCTTCGTCTCGCTTTCCTCCTTCATTATCCTTGCCTTCCTTAACCTTCCTAGTCTTCTCTAACCTTCCTACTCGAATTTGGTTTGCATGCACCCCCCTCTGCTTCAATACTCTTGGGTTTTGGGGGAATCTGCCTTCCTTAACCTTCCTCTCAAATCTAACCAAACTAGCTTGCACGAATAGCCAAGCCCTGCCTAGCCTCAAATATCCTGAAATCTCTTCCAACCTGCAATGAAACCTGCCTCCTCACTAATGTTCTCCTCCTTGGCTAACCCTTGAATGTCCTCAACTATTCGGATTGCCATAACTTCACCCCTTGGCATAAGCATCTGCCTCAACCATAGTGGTGCAGTGTATCTCCCCAAATTTGGATTTGGTTCGACTAGCAAAGCATCACCAACATCTTTGCAATCAAATAGAAGAGGTAGGACCCCATGTAGAATTGCTTCTGATTTTGCACTATCCTAAGTTGCAACTCTAAGTTCTCGCTAATGATTCTAGCCCAATCAAACTTTCTTTTTCCATTTTCAATTCCTTCAATAAAATAGTACATCCAAGTTTCAAACTGCATACCTTGAGCAGAGCCCATGACTCGGTTGAGAAGCACAATGAAGTCATCATACTCTGATTTGAAATCTAACTTGGTGCGCCTTGACGACTTGGTAACTCCATTCTTGCCTTCCTGCAACCAATTCTCTACTGTACCATGTCCACTGTGCCAATGTTGGTGTCACCCACTCGCTTCAATTTTCAGAAGAAGGTCTTAGGCATCATGTCTTCCTTGTTTTTCTTGGTATACATTCCCCTTGGGTTCTTGCTTGCACTAGCATCCACCATCCTAACCCTTATTTCTACCCCTTCTTTCTACAGTGAGGTGGGACTACACTTATCTCTACCCCTCCAATCCTAGGGATGGAACTACCACTTATTCCTGCCTCTTCAATGTCTATCACACTACACTTATCTCTGCCTCTCCGCCTAGGGATGGAACTACCACTTATTTCAGCCTCTTCGAAAACTTATGAGATGGACTACACTTATATCTCCCAACTTCGTTCCTAGGGGTGGGACTACCACTTATATCTCCTTTCTCCAAATCCTAGATGAAAACTACACGTATATCTCCCAACTTCAAGCCCTAGATGAAATGATGAAGTGATGGATGGATGATGCAAACAAGAAATGGAGGAAAGAACCCAATAAGAACAAGGAAGAATTCTGCTTTATCAACTAGCCTTTACTCAAAATCGAAAATTTTCCTTTTCTACACCAAATAATCACTTTCCACCAAAGAAGAAGAAGATCAAAAAAATTCTGCAATCTACTCACCAATAATTTCGCAAATCTGCCCTCAAATTAGCAGCCTTTGACAAATTTGTAGCTCTTTCTATGATTTTTGCAAGTCTGCCTCTCAAACAGCAGTCTGCCCAGAATTTGCTGCCTTCAAAACAATAGGCCTACCCAGAATTTACAAGTGCTTTGCCCAGATTTTCGCAAATGTTCTTTAACATGCAGCCTCCACAAAATTTTCACAGCTTCTCCTTGCTCAAATTCGCAACTCCACCTTCAGATTTTTGCTGCCTCTCCTTGCTCAAATCTGCTCCTCAAATTCGCTGCCAAGAGAAAGGGAGAGAAGTGAATGAGATGATGAAATGAGTGGAGGGGAGGCCTCCTTATATACCAAATTTTTCCCTCCAAAAAGCAAGGCCGACTTTATAGGAGGAAAAAAAAATTAAAATTTGCCAAATTTAACATGAATTAAATGAAATAAATTACACAGCCCTAAGGGATTTAATTTTAATTTAAAATTGGGCCAGCCTAGTGCAAAATTATGGGTTTAAATTAGCCAAATCCGAAATTATCATAGGCCCTAAAATTGAAATTTTGAAAAAAGGTCATGTAGGCCTCCAATATAGCTTTAAACCTTCCCCATTGTGGACCCAATAACTTGTCTTGAATTTCACACCTCTTAGGCCTTAAAATACATTGAATTTAACACACAAAGGGGCCCAAATTAAATTTCTAAATTACAAACACTCAGCCCAAAAATATGATTTTAATGCACAACCAAAATTAATTTTTATTATTTTGCAACCCAAAAATCATTTTGCAATTTAATTTCCATTTGGCAATTTAATTTAATTTTTTTTAATTTCCATTTTCACCACCAGAAATTTACAAGATTTTCCCAAAAAATATCCAATTTCACAATTATATTTCGAAAACGTTCAAGTTTTTCAATTTCATCAATTTCCAAAAATTCATCTAAGTCCAAAATTTGCAATTTTATCCCACCATATATTAAAATAAATTTTTCTCATCGAATTTCATTTGGCCTAGAGACAAAATCGACTGTTTAAGAAAATCAACGTTTCGCACAAGGTGAAAACAAGCAATACCCTCCCAGGCACTTCAAAATATCCAAGGTGTAGAATTTTCATTTCAAAACCTCTGGATCGCTCCAAAACTCGCTAAGGCACCCAAACTCCCAGATCAAGGAAAATGTCAAGGCTTGCTCAAAAAAATTGGGGGTCCCCAAATTCTTTGGGGCGATGGTGTGAAAACCTCACAACAATATTCCATAAATATTGTAGACTTTTGACAGTGACACTATTTATAATATTATATTTCAGATTTCTAATGTGTTATTCAGTAACTAGTTTAACAGTTAACTTATTTCCTTCAGTAATTCACATTTATACTTATGTAAACTTGTTTATGTATGCAAAGTAGCTTCTATTTATGTCAATTATTGTGTCTTTGATGTTAATTGATTGAATGATGCACGAATAAAGTTTTAAATCCTTAAAAATCTTTGAATTTCTTGGGGTTTTCAATTTGTCGAGTCCGGGCGCCGAGTCCGAGGCGAGTCCGAGTCTTGTAACTATGGTTAGAAGTTAGAACCAGCACCCAGAAATCTATTTGTTGTTTGAGTTGCTTCGGTGAGTGTTTCTTCATCTCTCAGGAGTTTAAGGGTTGTTGAATGAAGCTGGAACAGTAGATGCATCTTTCTACAGTGGTTTAAGTGTTATATGAGCAACAAGGATTGATCTCTGAAGCCATTCATAGTTGCTTTATCCAAGAAGTTGTGAATAGTCGACCTGTAGCTTGTGCTATTTGATGTTACAGACCCGTAATGTTCATTTCTATCTCTGATTTAATGATATTTCTCATTATGGTTGTTTGTAAAACATTGTCTATTCAATGTATTGTTGTATGGTTTTAAATTTCATTCATGTTCAGTTGCAACAGTAGATGAATATATACTGATTTTGATATCAGTTTAATAACAGCAGCACGTTCTCATGAGTATAAGTTCATGTTATCATTTTCTTATTGCAAAACAAAACAAAATATCCAGGGGTGTCATTACTATGGTATCAGAGCTTGTTTTTCCTGCCAGCCTACTGTGTTGTGATTGCTTGTTCTGGTCTTCAGTTGCATGTTGGTGTTTCAGTGATTGTTTGTCAGTTTCAGTGGCTTTATTTCAGAACCTCTCTTGATAGTTGCTAGAACAGAGTTGAAAAGATGTTCACAATTGATAAGTTCTTGTGTTAAATGATGCAAGAATTGCTTAATCTGATGAAGGACCCAAATATTAAAAGGGAGTATCTTAAGATAGTTGCAAAACTCAAACATATGGAAACAAAAATGACTGATGATGAAACTGATTTTTCAAAAGAAACTGTAGAGGGAGAGTACTTGAGTTTTTTTGAAGAAGAAGACTTAAAGCATCCTTGCAAACAAGAGTTGGATCAGCAGGAAGATTGGCCTAAACATGATGAAAATAATTTTCAAATTTTTGATATCCCAATCTTTGAGAAGGATGCATATGATAATCCATTTTTTGATGCAAAGTTTCAAGATGACCCTATTGAGAGACATGCAGATGTGAAAGGTGCCTTACTTGATTTTAACGATGGTTTTAAGAATGCTAAAAATTTCAAATCAATGACCATTGATGAGTTTTTTTATCACTGTGATGATGTTAATTCAGTCTATGAGCAGACTGTTTCAATTCATGAGACATACAGGTTTGACTTATAGGAAGCCTTGGTTGAGAAGTATGCACTTGAGCAAAATGCTTGGTTTGAGCCTGATACAATTTTCAAACCAGCAATTCAAGGTAAGCAATTTGACTGTCTTTGGATTATAAGATCATGAGAGTAGAGGGTTGATGTTTTGTACTTTTTCATTACAAAATTGTTTTTATCAAGGATGCATCATAAGAAAGGAGAAAGAATCCATGCATGTCTACAAATAAGTGCCACGTAGTGGAGAGTACTTGCTTTCATGGTATTGTAATAAAAATGTTTGTTGTATTCTTAATTATTACTAGCATACCTATCTTTAGAGAGACATGTAAAGTACATAGAGAGAAATCTATAACTGACACCTAACCTTAATTCAAATGTAATTATAATTAAACGCTTTATTTAACATAACCCAAATTAAGTTTTCAAATATCATTTACATAAATGTTAAAATGAAGCAAGACTAAAGACATTTACGTGTATCCTAATAATATTAATGTTATAGGTTAGGGTTAAGTTGGAATCATGATCAAGGTTTTAGTTAAGAGTTACTATAGGTGTTAGTTTTAGGGTCAAGGTTATGATTACAATTAGGGTTATAATTAGAGTTCAAGTCAATCAATGTTCAATGAGGAGTAAGGTTTGGATTACAGTTCAGTTGGGGTTATGGTATGAATAGGATTAAGGTTAGAAGTCAATTCCCATCAATGTTCAATTATGCTTAGGGCTAGTTTTTAGTTATGGTTAAAGTTAGGGATCGATTAATTAGGATAAGATTTCAATTAGGAGTTAGATTTACCTATAGGTTTTATATATTTTATGGAGAGTTTTATATCAAACCAAAAAAAAAAATTTGTAGTCTATTTTATATCAAGAGCAAAAAATTAAACTGATACATTTGTCACTAACAACCAAGAATTAAAGAGTATCTATTTTGCTTAAGTCATCCATACGCGGAGACTACAAACCTTATCAAGGATATGGTCAAATGTCCATATTCCTTATTAATCATAGCCAACCATTTAAACTACCATTCATTGCATACCTAGTAAAATGAATGCCAAAAGTGTAAAAGTAATCCTAGGTTTTTGTTCAACCATGTGACAAGTTTTTTTGTAGTCTATTTATATCAAGAGCAAAAAATTAAACTGATACATTTGTCACTAACAACCAAGAATTAAAGAGTATCTATTTTGCTCAAGTCATCCGTACGCAGAGACTACAAACCTTATCATGGATATGGTCAAATGTCCATATTCCTTATTAATCATAGCCAACCATTTAAACTACCATTCATTGCATACTTAGTAAAAATGAATGCCAGAAGTGTACAAGCAATCCTAGGTTTTTGTTCAACCATGTGACAACCCAAATGTGATGTTTTGTTATTTTGACAATAAAATAAAGGAAATAATGAAAAAAAGCTATTAGTTGACGTTGAAGAAAAAGATTAAATATTTATACATAAAACAAATAAAAATAGTTCCATCTGTTATGGCAACAAAATATATGCATCTTAGCAATTGATTTAAATATTAACATGGTTTTACATTATTTGGAAGTTTCAAGATTTTATGATCTTGATTCTGTAATTCCAATAATTTCTTTGAATGATGCTATTTAAAGAACACATGGTCTATTTATCCATTGTAATCTATTTATATTCAAAATCCTCTATTTCAATGTCATCGTTTCAATTGACATGGTGAAAAAATCTCAACAGCTGCAGTCATTATGAAGCATTTATCATTGCTTTAGTAGACAAATGTTAGCGCTTTTTTACAACACAAGTTTAGCAGTTTTCACTCTCTCCACAGGGATTTGTGATTCCTATGTGTTGTTCACATTCTGAAAACTGACATTTCTTTTAATGATTAGGATATTTGTAATTTGATTTCTTCTTTCTCGGGCTTGAATGCATCTTGAAACAAAAACTTAGAAAAATAAAAATCATAGAACTCAAAAATCGGATAAGTACAGCGCTCCATTAAACCTTAGAAAATAAAAACTTTTTGTTAAATATCTCTTCTTTTCAAATTAAATAGCCTTCTTAGCTCCCAATTATGAAATACAATCATTTCAAATCCTTTGACATTTGAACAAAAAATATCGCTATCACTATAGCCATAGATACTACAAATTCCATCACATCTGCAAATTAATGCTTAGATCTGACAAGATCACTTGCTATGATATCATTGTTAAGAGTCTAAGACCCTTGTCAATTTAATGCCAAATTTTCCACTTCCCCACTTTCACTAAATAAACATTTTGTCAAATATTTTGCATGTGTACGAAAATAAGGTGTTTGTTGTTTGTGGTTTTCCGATTTGCAATAAACCACATAACACTAATAACTATGCTTTGACACTCATGCAAGAATTAAGAGACAATAGCATTTGATTTAAATATCTGATAACAATAATATTTTTCAAGTAATAGCTGCTGTCATAAGACAAAATTACAGAGATAAATGTAAATAAGAATCTGACCTCAAAGAACAATGACGTCTGATCTTGAAAGAAACTGAAACAACCTTAATCATCAATGATTTGACAAAGTATGAGCAGCAGATTGGGTAATGACCTATGCCTATGATTTTTCTGCCCCCCAAACATCATGTCCAAGAGTAAAATCGCTGTTAACCCTTCAAATCAATTTGCCCCAAGGCTCATGCCACCCACAACCTTCAATGCCAAGCCAAAGGTACTATTTTTCTCCTCAAAAGACAATGTCCATCTGCAAAAAGGGGAATCGACCAACATTAAACCTTCCACGCCTTCCTTTGTCTCATATTTGACAGCTATAAACCCTCAACCAGCACTGAGATCCACACACCCAGCTTGGAAAATAAATGGCGACTAGCTGAAACCTTTCCACACAATCAATATTTTCCACCGCCTAGCTCTATAGATGATTTGTGAATAGATAGGAAGGTCACAATTGCCCACCAATCTGAATCTCATGACCAACTAGCTAACTCAAACTTTCCTGTAAACCTCTGCAGTGCTCTAACAATTTGTCTTGCCTGCAAGACTTCACAAATTGTACAATCATTCAATCCAAGTACGAAAGCTGTATGATTCCACCTGCAATCAGCTAGGGAAGATATTTCACCACCAAAACTAATTTCCCTTAGGGTTTTGTTCCTGGAGTTTGCTCCAATAGGAAGCTCAACATCCATAATAGAGAAGAAAAAAAGCATGTCCAAATGAGCTCCAAATTCTTCTTTTAATATTTTCCTTAGAACATTCCCAAAAACTTTTCAACTCCTCACTTAAAATAATTCAATAAAAAACATTAATAAAGTGACTCTTAATCTTTCCTTTTTAATTTCACTTAGGTCACTTTATTAAATTAATCAAGAATAAGGCTATCCAAAATATTTACTTTATTGGACAACTTTAATTAATTTAATTTATTCCTTGATATCCCAAAATTAGCCTACGAGAATTAAATAGGCTAAACGGGTCATCTCCGGCTACACCTCAAAAGGGTATATTATATAAAGTGTCATTCTTGTACATGTATAATTGGCTATTTTGCACATCATGGTGTGCCATATTATCATACTTGCACTATATTATAAAGTGTAATGGAGGGTTGTGTAATGCCTTTTTTATTTGTCAATCACAATTTTGTCAAGTGGGTGTCCCTCCACAACAAAAACGGAACTTATGGCTATTGCCTCATGCAAGTGTGCCTTGTTTTTGCACACCCTTTTTTAGTTGCAGGTATTGTCTTCTACCTTTTAGATGTTGTATCTTATCCTTCATGCGCTACATGATGATATAGTTCTTTGGACCTATCATGCTTCTTCGTAGTTAGCATTATGAGGGGGTATTATACCGTTTTGTGCTAATGCTTCCTTGGTTTCACTTTGCAGTGAGTTACTAGAAATTCTTGCATTCCTATTTTGTGCATGCAACCTTTAATCCTCATTGATCAATGTTATTCAAACTATCAGCACTCTTATTTTCAACTTGCATTGGTTGAGTAGTGTCGCAAAGGTCACTTGTGTCGATTCATGTGCCATCTGTATCTTCAACTATGGGATGTTTTGCCTTTTTTTGTCATCTAATCATTGTGAGGAGTATTGTTGGGGGCACTCATGCAAGGTTCTTCAATTATAAAACTATATCAATCATCATTTGATAGTTGTTTGCAACTTCTTCATGCTGCAATGATGTTCTTCATATTCCTATTGTTTTAGGAACTTTGTTATAGAGGCTTATTAGTCCTTCATATTTTCTCTCTTTTGGAGACTTTCCTCCAATAGGATTTTTCTCCTTTTCTCCATTTGTGAGAGATTATTTATACATGAGTGCCTCATCCGCCTTGTTGTGGAGACCCATCTTGCATCTTTGCATTGGATTGTTCCTCCCTAAGTTGCACTTAAGGGAGGGTGTTGGTGTGAATAAGGTGTTTTACCTAACTAATTCACCTATTGGGTCCTATTCACATGTTAAGTTTACTTAGGTCCTGTTGTGAGGTTTTCACACCATCGCCCCAAAATATTTGGGGACCCCCAATTTTTTTTTTTGAGCAAGCCTTGGCAATTTTTCCTAGATCCGAGAGTTTGGGTGCCTTAGCGAATTTTGGGCGATCTAGAGGTTTTGGAATGAGAATTTTACACCTTGGATGTTTTTAAAGTGCCTGGGGGGGGGTATTGCTTGTTTTCACCTTGTGCGAAACGTTGATTTTCTTAAATAGTCAATTTTGTCTCCAAGCCAAATGAAATTCGATGAGAAAATTTTATTTTAATATCTGGCGGGATAAAATTGTAAATTTTGGACTTGATAAAATTTTGAAAATTGATGAAATTGAATAACTTGAGATTTTCAAAATTTAATTGTGAAATTGGATATTTTTGGGAAAATCTTGTAAATTGTTGGTGGAGAAAAGTGGAAATTAAATAAAAATTTGATATTAAATTGCCAAATTTGAGTTTAATTGCCAAATAGAGATAATAAATTGCAAAATATAAAAAATTAATGGCCAAATGGAAATTAAATTGCTAAATGATTTTTTTTGGATTGCAAATAATAAAAAAAAAAAATTAAATTGCCAAGTGGGATTTTGAAATTTTAAATGAGAAATGAATAAATGAAAATTTGAAATTGTTTGAATTGTGATTGGCTTGCAAATTTTAATTAATTTTGGTGAGGTTGTTGTGATTAAATGCATTTATTTGGCAATTTTAAAATAATTAAAATCATATTTTTGGGCTGAGTGTTTGTAATTTAGAAATTTAATTTGGGCTCCTTTGTGTGTTAAATTCAATGTATTTTAAGGCCTAAGAGGTGAGAAATTCAAGGCAAGTTATTGGGTCCACAATGGGGAAGGTTTAAAGCTATATTAGAGGCCTAAATAACCTTTTTTCAAAATTTCAATTTTTGGGCCTTTGATAATTTCGGATTTGGCTAATTTAAATCCATAATTTTGCACAATTCAATGCAAGTGGCTTTCTTAATTTAAATCTGCCCTTTCCTTAAATTAATTTAATTTTTTTGGGGCCATGGCTTGGTTAATTTCAATGTTTGGGGGCCCCATATGGATTATTTTTTGGAGTGGCCCAATTTCATTTTAAAAAGGAAAATTAACATGCTATTGCACAGATTTTTGTTTTTGCAATGGGCTGGCCCAATTTTAAATTAAAATTAAATACCCAAGGCTATGTGATTTAATGCATTTAATTTGGGTTATATGTTTGGCAATTTAATTAATTTTATTTTCCCTCCAATGCAGGTCAGCCCTATTTGAAGAGGTAAAAAATTAGTATAAAGGGAGGGCTTGTCTCCTCATTTTTCTCATTCATTTCTTGCTTGTCTCTTGGCAGCCAAGGAGGAGCTCTTGGAGCAGCAAAAGAGCAAAATTTTGCAAGGAGTGCATTTTTGGTGTTGTCTTCTTCTTCTTTGGAGAAGAATTTGTTGGTGTAGAGGGCAGGAGGTTCAGATTTGCAAATATTAAGGCTCAGATTTGTCAATTCTCAGGCATCCACACTCAGATTTTCAATTGGCAAGGTGGCAAAGTTCAGATTTGTGATAGAGGAGGAGTTTATTGATAAGATTCATAGCAAAATTTTGAGAGTAGATTGAAGGAAGAGGAGATCTTTTGCTTGTGGAGTTAGAAGATTTTTGGAGATCAAGCCCAGCTAGTTGCATTGACAAAGGATTCCTAGCTTTGTACTTGGGTGAGTGGCCTATCTTTTCCTCTCTCCTTAATTGCTTTCATTTCATTGGTGCTAGTCTAGGTGTTGAAAACTAATTTCAAGAGAGGGTTGAGTGTTTGGTACGCTGTATCAAGTATTTCAATTGCTATATGTTATGTAGTGGTACAAAACTCACATCAACAGGTCCTAGGAATTTTTCTACAAGTTTTAGTTGTCTTAATGAGATCTTATCTTATCGCATTTGCTTCTTGTGTCCTTGGTCGTTTAATATTTGTTTATGTTAGTGGCCTCTTATCATATGAGTAAAACAATGTCATGATCTTGTCTAATCCTATGCCCTTACCTTGCATATACAATGAAGATACCTCTCGCATTGTAAATAATCCAATCTAATCACGGGTCATATTGTATTCTTGATTTGCTAGAATAGCATCTTCTATTATTGATTCTCTCATCTTTGTGGAGGTTATTTAGTGTTGCAAATTAATGATCTTGAGTACTCATTTCAACATGGTATTAGAGTGTGAGTGATTCCACTGTTTCCAACAAAGGCAAGTTATGGATAGTGGAGATACAACAAAAGAAGAGATTAAATTGGATGGCATCAATGTAGATGATGCTCAACATAGGTAGCCACTTCTATCTAGTACCAAGGTGGAGTCGCTAGAGAAACCTTCTAGTCCAAGCAAAGAATTGTAAATAAGTGTGAGAATTAGACCTGGCCCCAGTTTTTCACTTTTGTAATTTGTAACTTGCCTATATATGCAATTTACAATGATGATTTCAAATACAATCACCATAAATTCACAATAGTCATACGCTAGCTTTTGTATTCACATAATGATGTGATATTTTACTCTATTTGTATTCAAATAGAGTAGAAAGTCTTCCCAACATTAAACAAACTCATTTTATAACTATATTTTACATTAAATTTATGTTCTTCACGATATTTAAGCAATTTTTAAAGTTTCCCAGCTTTTTCAAAGTTTAGAAAAATTTTGGTTGCCAATTCTAAGTGAAACCCAAGTATATGCAAATTGAGGCTCAAACTAACCCATGAAAATACATGACTTTTCAGTGTTACTTCATATGCCTCTCATCTTTTATATGTGCCCACGCTCCATACTATACATCAAAGAATATGAGTGATCAATGGAAACTTGCTTATTACACCAATCTTTATGTGGCACAATACTCTTGGTTGCCTTAGTAGAAACTCGGTTCTATATAATTTGCACAATAAATTGCCTCCCCCCAAAAAGCTTATCATTGCAAGTACTTTCCATATTGCAAAGATTAATTTGAAGTAACTTCTTGTCACTGTGTTCCACAAAAACATGTCCCCCACCCCCCAAAAAAAAACCCACGTTCCCTGTAGGGGGACGTTTTCGAGAACTAGGGACTTGGGGGAAACAACCACCCACAAAACCACCACCTCTACTTGGGATGCCACCAAGTTGCTTGCTATATGACATATGCCATTACATACTAATTGCAACCTTTTAACTTCAGAAAATTAGTTTGCCTTTCATGGGGCACTCACAGAGACGTTATATTGCAGATTTTGCCTTCGAGATTTCAATTCGCCTCATTTTTTATATCAGTGTCCTCCGCCCTCCACCCCCCTCCCCCCCACTGCTCTGCTACCGTCCCCAAATTTAGGCCCTTGATCCCCCCATCCCCAAAACCCATCCCCACTTCCCCCTGTCAGGAAAATATGTGAAACTATGCTTCTTGAAGATCACATTTTTTGTTTCATCTTTACTTTTATGTGCTATCAAGTTAGATTTTCCAAAATCCATGCACCAATATTGTGATCCAGATTGGGGTTTGTAGTAGTTGCAGTAAATCACAAAAGTTTTCCTTGTGTCTATGACTACATAAACTTGGATTGATCTTGCTCCTAAGAAACCTTCACTTGAGTTACCTATAGTGAACATGGCATTCCTTGTTAGTGTTGCAAATATCTTGGATGAGTTCTGAAAAAAGCAGATATTTATCAGAGTTAACTGATAAAAACAATTTAGATAATCTTGTTCTAGTGGATGATAAAATATTCAACAAAATCGTAACTCAAGATGGCATATTAAATATCTACCCACAGAAATCCCCTGTATTGTATATTAGTACAGTGGCTTTTGCATACATAATTCGAATTATCATACTCGAAAACTCAAATTTTACTAACTTCAAGTATTTTTTTCAAGTACATACAAATTTTAAGTGCACACCTTTTGTAACAAAATCCACTTACCAAGCTAGATAGAGCTTCTAGAAAAGCTTCTTCTAAGCTGTTCATTTCAAATTCCCCTTCTCCTCCATATATTGACCTTATAACCTCTACCTACAAAACATTTATTTAATTAACATGCAATGGCTCTTATGGCAAATAAAATAAAATAAATACAGTTTAAATTTGCAGGTGAATGTAAGGAAAGTCTCTACCATAAAAATTGTTAAATTTGGCAATGTACAGGGCAGATATTGATTGTCTATGATAGCTTGATGTTATTTAGTTCTCAATAAGAATGTGCACAAGGAAAGATCTACACTTAAAGCTCAAAAAAGTTATAGATTAGTAAAATTCGCCACCTTACTTCAAAGATGCCTGAAAGGGGCCTCATTTAAGAGGTATTCACAATAAACAAGAGAGCAAAAATTTCTGGTTTGAGAAGAAAAAGTAAGAAGGATGAATTAATAAAAATTAATGCATATTTAATAATTGATAAGATATATATACAAACTCCACCTGACTAATACATACCTTTACAGTGAAGATGGATACAAAATCCCCATCACTAAAATAAGAGACTAATTATATCTCAAAATCTGAAGAAATATAGATAAAAAAATTATCTCCTTGCATGTATGTGATCAAAATATATAATATGCCAAGAAGGACATTATTTTTTACATTCTCCCCAATAACAACCTTTCGGGAGAGACTACAACAAGATCTGGTGAAATAATCACGAGCTAATAGCTTTGTGAAAATATTTGGTAACTTCTCTATATGGTGATTCAAAAGCTCAATCTGTCCATGCTTAACCAAAACTAAAATGATGTGATAATGAATCTTTATATGCTTTGTCCTGATACAAAACAGTGAGTTCCTGGTCATATAAATGATGCTCCTGTTATCATACAAGACCTATATAGGTACATCCTGCTGCCACTGCAAATTCCCAAGGCATCTTGTGAAACCATACTACCTCACAACTAGCTGAAGTTGCTGCAATATACTAAGCCTCTGTTGTACAAAGAGAAATTATAGATTCCTTTGGGAACAACAAGCAAGCACTGATGAACCAAGATAAAATTCACAATCTGAGTTGGAATTTTCATCATCAACAAAACCAACCCAATCAAAATTTGCAAAGCTGACCAATCTGTTACCCTTTGAAGTTCGGAACATGTACCTATATGCAACAGCCAATCTGATGATTCTTGGGATCCTGTTTGCTGAACTCTAGTGATCTTTAGTAAGTTTAGCCATAAATATATAAATAAAAATGACATCAAAAGTAATCTCTGGTATGGTGGTGGCTGAGTATATCAAACTTCCTATCAACTTTTACAGAAGGTTGTACTAATGGACTGGGAGCTATCAAACTTGAACAACTTTAGTCAAGATCCAATTAGAGTTGCAACGAGATCTCAACTCTACATACAAAATCTCTGCAACAGATTTGAAGCATAATTTCTTAGTGAAACAAATAACCCATCCTTTGTTTACCACATCTCATAATCCGTAATTAACAAAGATATTTCATAGATAACTCATCAACACAAATCTTAACTTATGAAGAATTTTCTCAATGTATGAAGAATTTTCTCAATGAATTATGCTAGCCATGCACTAAGTACTTAGTTTGAGAAACTTAAAATCGCCTTCGAACAGTGATGCTTTTAAGTGGTGTTAATGTGGGTGGTTACATAAATATATTGAAAGCGAGAAATGAACTAAAACATACAAAAACACAAAACTCAACACAAGAGATTACCCTAGCAAAATGTAATGTAGGAATATGTCAAAAGAGTAAAGCTGTGCCTTTTCTTGCCAGTATCTCCTTATAACATTACTTCGTGAGGCCTTCAAGAACATTACTATCACTTCAAGAAATGTTCTTCATTCTTATCTTGTTCTGCAACATGCTTCCACACTACAAATACATGCTATAACTCCACTAAGATGGATTTAAGTAACCCAATGGATATATTTGTACGTAAACTCACCAAATGGAGTAAGTAATTACCCCAATCATCAAAAAAGAAATTAAAGAATGGCTTTCTGTACATTTGAGCTTTCCATTGATCCATTGGACTCTACTGAAGCATTCTATATGGGTTCACCATGGTACAAACTTGTTTGTATATTGTTTTCAGTATTGACCAAGTGTCTCAAGCTCAACCACCTAGCAAGAGTCCATTGTTTTCATGTGCTTATGGCCCCAAGATGCCTACATACATTTTTTTTTCTGAACATGTATATTAGCAATATTGAGTCTTTCAAGATTCCTTAGTTATTTTGACTATGAGCATTTACCTAGTTAAACATATTAAACATGCATCATCCCAAGATCTAGAATCTTGACTTTTGAAGTCAACTCTACTCTAAACATATCAAACATCACCAAGCCGATCCCTAAATAGATAAAATTGTCTAAAAGAGACCATGACAAGGATATCCTACCTTGAAAATCTAAAATACAAAATAAGGTCAAAGTGATCTTTTTGAAAACCTCTATCCTATAGATAAGAATCAATCCTATAGTGTCGTGCTTGAAATGCCCACTTAAGTCATACAACAATCTGTTCGCCCTATGTCAGTGTTACAAGACACCTCAACTCGCAGAGAGATCCCTGAGGCGAGTGGGGTCTAACCAGGTCTCGGGGAGTCAAGACTCAAGACCCAGGTACCCACCAACTCTTAGATGTTAGTATAGGACTTGCAATGATGTTCAAACAAGTGATGCAAGCTCTTTCAGTCCATTGACTTATATTTTTAGTTTTGATATTTTTTTGAGTCCATGAGGTTTGTATGCATTTGATAATATTTATAATTATATATCTAACAATGTTATTTCCTTTAGCTAAAAATTAAATTCCACTTTTATACTCATACGATTGATGTATACTTGTATAGGTAATCAAAGTAGCATTAATTTGATTAGTTTATTGTGTCTCTAAAGCTACGTTACCTCGAGTTTCTAGGATTGGGGACAGTGAAATGGGTTCCAGGGACAGATTTTTCCATTATAGGGGACAGAGCGGATGGTAAAAGGGGCAGCTATATAAAAAATAGAAAAAAAATTAAATATATAGAGAAATTTTAAATATTCATATGAAAACATGGATAAAGCATGCTTATATACATTATAGAACTTTAACATATAACATGTGTTAAATAACTTAAATTATGAGCTCACATGAGAGTTGATGTCAAACAAATTATCAAAACTCAGACATTAATACCATTGGACAGCCAGGGGACGCATTTCCAAGTTTCTGGGATATCCCCATTTCCGAAGGAGTCAAATTATGTTGGGGATGCATCCTTGGGTAAGAAAGTTTTTTCAAAGGAGAATTAATCTGGAAAAAATTGCAATCAATCGCAATTTCGAATAAATCATCACTATTGCTGATTTTTAAGTTTTTCCCTAAAATCATGCAGAAATCATTGACCTGAAGTCAAGAATTCTTTAGCAATTGAATTGCTATATTTTGATTTAAACCCGCAAATAATGTGCGTTCCTTTTCCCATGAGACAAAGAAAAAAATACTTTAAAATGGTGCAAAAAAATCTATAAGGCTGTTGCGTGGTGTTCTCCAAAAACCATTTCGTTCAGGAGGTGAACAAAAGGTGTTGAAATGCACCATTTGCAGAGTTGCAGAGTCACATCAATTGCAGGAGGCAGCACATCAGGTACACTAAGCTCTTTGATTCTCAAACTGGTTAAGAAAGCTTAAAATGAAAACTCTTAAATCTGATTTTTATTCATGCAAAGTTCAGAAAGTTCTTAAATTTTTCCCTAAATAAGTGGAAGCAACTCAGCAAGCTTTCCATTTTAATTTCAGGATGAGAAAAACATGCATGATAATTTTAGACCATAACAACCATCCGTTAAATAGAAGGAATCTCATAGGCTAAGCTTGATTTCGGTTGATTATAATGATGCTCAATCATTGCCTGTAAAATAATGTTGCAAACTAAGGTTTGATTGTCTGTTTAGAAGAAAATTCCATACCTTGAGAGCAACTATTCAACTATCCCTTGGCCTTACTCAGCTGTTTTTATTGATGGTACACTATAGATATTTGAAGATTCAAGAAACCATCAGTAACCTCCCTACTTGGCTTTCTGCAAAGTTTGTAATGAAAGTTTATTTCCAACAAACTAGTATATAATGAAGAGGTGTAATCAAGATCAGCAACAAAAAGTTCAAACAGAACTGTAATCTTACAAGCCAGCCAAATTTGTCTATCATGCCTCTTTTGTTTTTTGCATCACAGATTCACTTTTTACTATCTAATCCATCATATGTATGATAAAGAATTTAATACCAAAAGGAATTCATAGGTAATGAACAATTACACTTCCAGTGATCGTTCTTCTGAATTGGATTGATCCAACTCAAAACATTTTGACTAGTTAACTAAAAATTAAGTCACAGGGTCATCTGCCATGGTACCAACCCTACCAGTAGAGGAGACTTAAACAAGAGAAACATCCTACAAGCAGATTTTTTGAAGCCACTTTTATTCAAAATAGAAATTTGTGATTGGATTGCTATCACCTAAATAGAGCACCCCTGCTGAGTAAACTCGGCCTATTGGTGAACATGGGAAAGCTTCCCTGATTGTGGGCTCAGATAGTGGAAGTTGACCTCCAGAGAAAGTTGGTTCTTGTGGTACTCACCTAAACTTACCTAAACTAAGACTTTTTGTAGAGGAAAAGGTTAGAAGGATGCATAAAAATAACTGAAATCTAGCTACTAATAGGTGATGCACCAAACGGAAACTTTGAGACTTAACAAATCACCAACACACAATAAAAACAGTACAAGAAGCTTCCCTACACAACTCAATAATGTGCAATCTTTACATCAGTAATTTTTAAGAAGGCTAAAATAACAGTTCCTAAAAGGAGAATAACTTCCTCACAATTTAAAACTAATTTCAACACAAACTTTCAACCTGCAAAGACTATATACTTCTGCAAAAGGCATCAACATGCAACACTATCCCAAGGACCAAGATCACCACAAGGGAAAATATCAACACAAGGAAGCATAGATTCAGAAAAAGAGAGGGTACTAGCTATATTTTACTACCAAAAAGTGTTACAAATCTGTATATTCTCTTAAAATAGGTTAGAAAACCCTTCACTTCTGTCAAAGAACTCAGAAAGACTACAATATACACAAGTGAAGAGGAAAGAACTCTCTACAAAATGAGTCTTCAACTCATATTTATGCCTTTTTTGAGACCTTCAAACAGCTGTAAAAAGGCGATTTGGTGACCCAAAAGTCATGCCCAAACAATATCACCATAAAGACCCCCTCATAAAAGCATCTCTATCCTCTAAACAGCTCATAAAGAGCCTCTGAAATGCAATAACTCCCTTCAGACTTTAACAACTGTATTTTAGGAGCTTCACACTTTGCTATAACTCTAACAATATCCCTCATTGATTTTTAAAGGTAAAAATAAATATCTTATTTTGCATCACAAATATCAAATGTTTTATAATTCATTTATTTTAATAAATATCAGAAATATTGATTAAATAAATGAATTATAAGGCAGTTAATATTTTATTAATTTAATAATAATTAATATTTAATTTATAGTTTATTATTTTCATAAATATTAGTTATATTAATAATATTTTGTTAAGCTAAAAATGGCTCTGCAATCTTCTGCGTTCTCTTCGATCAATTTCTGGATTGATAGAGGGCAAAGGCAGCTCTCCGTGTTCAGCAATGTAGTCAGGGACTTAGAAGGACTAGTAGGTCCACATTTGCTAGCACTACTGCTTCACAACCCTCTGGGTCCACTCAAACCCCTTTTACCAGAAGAAGAGTTGCTTCAGCTCCAGCTCAGACAAAAAGCGCAGAGAAGAAATATCCAAGACCCAAACAGTTTGCCAAAAAGAAAAAGGTTGAACTAGTGAATGTTGATGATGAAGAAGAGGAAGAGATCTTAAAACTGAAAAAGAGAGAAAAGAAGTCAAAGCAAACTCCTCCAGTGGCACCCCCACATGAGCCTCTTCAACTAGATGCAATCTTTAATGGCATTGTACATTATTGGCTCCTAAAAAAAAACAGGACTTCATGTAAAGGTGCATCCTGTGGATCAAAAAACTATTGAGAAGGCAATATTTATGTATATGATGAAATACATTGTGACTTCAAGTGACATTATAGAACAATTTTAGGAGAGTCTTGCTGATGCCCTCAAATAGAAGAAAGAAAATGCCATAGAAATGGATGAAGACCTGAGACAGCAAGCTCTTGACAAAGCCGGATCCTCTATTTCACTAGAAAAGAAAGAAAATATCTCAAAGACATGCTCCGGAACTCTGGACAACGCATACAGTGAATATCCTTATGAGCATGGAGAAAGATGATAAGGATAAGATTCAAAAGGAAACAAAAGAGATAACTAATAAAATTCTTGAAGTGGTGAAAAATATAGAGGATGAGGAGCAATCACATGTGTCTCTTCCAGATGACTTTGATCAGCAGATCCCTTATGATGTGCAAAACACGCAGAGATTACATCTCTTAACATTCTTCCTCCAGAAATTACAGAGCAACAAAATCAGAATGCACAAAATAATGTTCCCCCACCAGTAAATGAAGGACAACAAGAAGAGCAAAATGTTCCTCCTCTGGTAAATACAGAGTAACCAGTTGACCATGACAAGCAAGTGGATGATAGCACGAAGGAGAACCATGAGAAAGGTCAGGAAACTACAAAGCAATAAATTGAGAAGCAAGTGGACAATAACACTAAAGAATGCTCTGAGAAAAGTCTGGGAAACCTCTTCCTCGTTCGTTGATTCAATCAAAGAATTCTTGGCATGGCAAATGCAAGCTCAACCAGTGGTTACTCCACAACTGTTCCAATTGCCTACATTTAATGGACACATTGATTTATCTAGCATATCTCCCCGTCACAAATACGACTGGGAGATATTTGTCATTCTTCTGCCAAACCGGAGATTCTCCAACAACATGTTGAGAGTGCTGAACTGTTGAATGAAGCAATAAAAATAGTTCAAGAGATTGCCTGAGACAAAAAGAGATCCCACTCTGACTCCCACACACAAAAAAAGCTTCTATTGCAGTCTTTCAAAGACCATTCATCACATCTAGAGATGCAAGCAGAGGAAGGCTATCAGTCAACCATACAACAAAAGGACAGTTGACGCCTCCAATAAATGTGCTAAGGTACATACTCTTCTGCAAGAAAATATGAAGAGCATTTAGAAATGCTTAGAGGAGGTCACTGTATTATACCACTTCTGTTTGAAATGGCCAATCACCACAAAGGCCATAAAGGATCATTGACTCTATTGAGTCACAAATTGTTCGAATGGCCAACTCTTATGATCCGGTTAAAGACAAAGATGGTGCTACCAGGGCACAAATAGAGGGCCTTCACTCTCAAATATCTTTGCTTTAAAATCAAAGAGAACAAATCAAAAGGCAAATTGGTCAACTAAGGGAAGTGGTGAGATTGAGACTTGCATTTTTGACTGGCATTTTATTTGATGCAAAGAAAGTTGATCAAAAGACGAAGGTGCCAAATACAGTAGAAGAGGCATAAGACTTGCATGTTGAGGTTGAATGTCAAGTACATATCTTGTCTTCTGGAAAGAAGCACTGGGAGACTACTCTTGCTCAGCTGAATGTAATATATAAGAACAATCTACCTTCAAAGTAATTGGAAAGGTTGCTGCAGAGAAGACAATTTTGATATTATGTAAATATGCGGAGAATAAGAATTTATTAAGTAGTACCTTTTGGATTGTCAAAGCACTACACACATGTTACCAATGTATATCTTAAGGCTTTTGAAGAACAATTTTGCTACATCAGTTTGAGGTGATCAATGCTACTTCTTAGGGGGGATGAACTTTCAATGTTTGAACAGACAGGGGGGCCTACTGTCTTTTCTGTAACTACACTTAACCACCAGCCCTTTGCCCTTGATGTCAACGGGGAAGAGAAAATGAAGTTACTTGTAAATAGTGTTGTCATCAATGACAAAGGAGGAGATTGTTACAGATATGGGAGCAATGTGTTGTCATTGACATCAAGCCATGATACACATGTATGACAAAGGGGGATTGGTGCAGATATGGTTATCATTGATGTTGAAGACAGTGAAGCAATCCAAAAGTATACTAAGTATCGTGTTGCACCTTATCTTCTAAAGTTCATCAATATGCTATGAGTGTCTTGAATCATGCAGCCATATAGTTTGTCTCTTGAATGTTGCAAGGAGTTAGAAGAATTCTAGTTAAGTATTTATGTCCCAATCTTCGTTGTGTCATGAAGGAAAATGCATAAGTCCTCTGAATAACAAAGGCACAATGTTTAGCATTATAGAGGGTGAATAGATTGCTCCGCATTTCTCCACATATACAGATATTGTCTTGCGGTTGGAGGGATAAGTCACTACCATTCTATGATATGTATCTTCCGAGTTACAAAGCTTCAAGGCTACTACAGAACCCTCCAGTGTTGACAGAATAAGAACAAGTTAGGTCTCTGCGAATGGCTGCCAAAGGAAGGACAATATGTCTCTGCATTCCTCCACATCACATCATTTTCCTTTGCAGTTATGGATCTGCACTCATTTAGATATCAGTTTTGTGTAATCTAATTCATTAAAAGTGATCCTACTGGTAACTGTGTATTTTCTGGAGTCCAGGAACTTGATGGACAGACCGGCAACAGTGTCCTTATGGGTGCGCCAGCATGTAACAATTAGGTATTGTAAAAGAGGTTTACAGGGACACTTGGTAAGGGTAACAATGTACACATCTTGATCCGCATGATAATATTTGCCTCAATCTAGTAGCACAAGGTGATAGAAGTTGTTAGTTTTGGTGATTTGTTGTTATTAGGCCAACAAGGTATGTTCTCTTCTTTGTGCCACAAACCTGAGTGCTTGTGCCAGCTTTGGAGGATTGTGACAAGACATCTTTAGATCAGCTTAAACTTGGGTGGAATCGCAACATGTTATTTCTTTCAGCATATGTGTATTTGTGGCCAACTAGTAAAACATCACATGTTTTTACTTATATCTTATCTTGGACCTAACCTAGTGGATGCATTAAAAGGTTGCAAAGAATATAAATAGAAGTGTTAAAAAGAGGACTGAAGCATCCGCATGTAGTAGATACTGCTTTTATAACAGATCAATTGAGAATCTTTGTAAGACATGTTATCTTAAGGGAGTTGCAGCTTCCTTTGGGTTGTAGCCCTTATAAGGTAATGTACTCTTGTTTTCATTTGTGAGGCTGGATTTGGACAATAGCTCCAAGCAGGTTGCTCACCATGGTTTTTCTCTTGTTGGGATTTCCACATAAATCTGGTATTTATGTGTTTCTTTTTTTTCTATTACAAATCTGATTTTATTATCGGATTGAATGATTTTAGTAAATACTGATTCACCCCCCCACCCGCACTCAGTATTCTAATGGGTTCAACACTGGCATTCCAAAATTTCCAGTCGTCATAGTAAAAATTACAATCCATCTAGACTTTTGTATAAAATATTTAAACTTTGGACTAGTAAGTCCTATTAAGCTTGCCCTTTCTTTAAAAGAATTAGAACAAAAATATTACTGTTTTAAGCTTTTAAGTATAAAGTGCAGTGTAGAAATTCAATTTTTGGAATTTTCAAACAACTTGTTTTGTTCTGGTTTCATCATAGAAACCATAAGACGTTGTATGCCACAAAAGCACTATGCTGTTCAATGCCAGGATAAAAATTTAGAATAATTAATTAGCTTACACAAACATTTAGTATTTTCAGGTACGTCCCTCTGCAAGACAATGTATTATATTCACAAAAAGTCAAACCAATAATATGCTGTAATTCATCTTTAAGTCCTCTTGAGAAGTTAAAATCTTATGAAAGCCGGCTGAGCCTGTAGATTCACTATAAGGAGTTTATTTAATTTTGAGCTGGCGAGGTGTAAAGCTTAACGCTCAGCCCATATTTATTAGGATGCGAAGTCCAATGCTCCATTCTAGAGAAACTACCTCAGAAGATAAAGGTCAGCTTCTGTAGGCCAGGGGACTACCCTTATCTGCAAGACAAACCGCCCTATACCCCCTATACCTAAAAAAACGTAAAATCCCAACAGTCTCACATTTTTCCAACTGGACAAAAGGATTGCCCTACCGAATTGGATCAGCTTGTACTGATCTATGAGTGATTAGCATACATATGTGGATCATTGAGATAAAGAGAAAGGCAAGATTCAATTCTAAATTCTACTACTACAGGCATTATTTATGTCACATTTGCCTTAAAGAAAAAGAGTGTTCAGTCTCAATGCACGATTCAAGCTCATGATAGATGGGTCGAGGAAAGAACAAGATACTCTACAGTTTGATCATGAAGCTTAAATCCAGTCTAATTTTTTTCTTCCTAATTTCTTTTCATTTTCACATGTAAAACAAGGGTATCAAAAGGATTTCATCTGCAGTAACATATAACCACTCGATACTTTTGGACGCTGTTAAATTAGATGATGTTTGAATTTGTCCAAAGCGAAACTGAGGACACAAACTCGGATAGTACTAATTCTAAAAGCATTCTGTTATCAATGCTTGTTCTGTTTAGTTTCAAAATTATAGTTTTTAACATAAAATTATGCCATATATATCAACGAGTAAGAATTCAGATTGGTTGAGTTTAAGAACCTCCGCTAGTTGGCGATTCAAATTCATCTTACAGCTAGATTCGGCTTCCGCGTCTTTCATCGTCAGACTCTGCAACTCTCCAACAGAAAAATAATCCAAGCATGTCGGTGTTAAAAAGGTGGGCCTGCTTTGGTTTCAGTTTATGACAAAAAGTTTCCTGAAGATTTTCAGCTTGTAAGGTGAAACTTTCATAATTAAAAAATTATTTTAAAAAAATTACTAAAATGTCAATGCATCACATTTTCTAAAAAAGTGTGAAGTGTTTATTCTCTTGACTATTTAAAAAAAATTATACAAATGTCCCTTTAATCTAATGTTCAGATCTAATGTTCAGATCTATATGCACTAGATTGTCATTTATACAACAAGAGGACGTAATTCAATCATGTTTTAGTCATAATGTTCTTGATTTTTGTAAATTGTAATAATAATATTAGAATATTGACATTGTTAAATAATTTCAAGTCTCAAAATGTAGCTAACAGAAAGGAGATAAGAATGTTGTTTTCTTTCATAACTCTATCAGAACTAAAAGAAATGGCAACCTCATTACCTCTCTAGTTTCTTTGGAAGGGAATCAATTTTCTTAGGAAGTTTTTCAATATTTCTTCTTTGTTTACGAATGATTCCCTCCCGGCTAGGGAGGATGAATCCTATATTCTTAGTTGCATTCCCTCATTGGTTTCCAATGAAATGAATATAGCTCTAACTCGTCCTATCTCGTTGCAAGAAGTGGACGATGTCGTGTTCCATATGGAAAAAGGTAAAGCTCCAAGCCCTAATGACTTCCCAGTTGAATTTTTTCAAGAATTTGGGAAATTATTAAGCTTGACCTTTTAGAAGTTGTTCAGGAGTCACGTAGGAACAAACAAATGTGTATTACTCTGATTCCTAAAACAAACCTGATCAGCTTAAACCCATTGCACTATGTAATGTGGCTTATAAGATTATTACTAATTAATTGCTAAGAGACTCAAGAAGTGCCTCAAATATATGATTTCTAATGAGCAGGGTAGTTTTGTTTTGGAGAGACAAATTCTTGGTGGGATATTGATTGTGGTTGAAACTATTCACTCTATGGCGACGTCCAAAGAAAAGATAATGTTTATCGAGCTAGACATGGCAAAAGCTTATGGTATAGTTAAACGATCCTTCTTACAAAAAATTCTTTTGGTTTTTGGCTTTTGTCGAGACTAGGTAGATTGGGTCATGAGTTGTGTCTCTTTCACTTCCTTCTCACTTCTAGTCAATGGATATCCTTCAGAGTTGTTTCAAGCTCTAGGGACCTTTGTCAACGGGATCCTCTATCTCCTTATCTGTTTAACATCATGGCTAAGGGGCTTCACAGATTCATCAAAGAGAGGATTAGGAAAGGTTTGATTAAGGGATGGAGTTGGGGCTATAGCATGCCTCTCTATTCCCACCTTCAATTTGTGGATGACATTGCTCTAATGGGTAGAGCTAGAATCAATGAAGTTGTTTGTTTCAAGAGAACCTTGGACATTTATTTGGCTACCTTGGGGCAAAAGATTAATGAAGCAAAGTTTTCTATTTTATTTCTTCAATACTCCTCAACTTATTCCTCTTGGTATGGGATCTCAATTGAGAGTATTTTGGCAAGAGATTTTGGATAAATTCAAGGAAAGGGTTTGTCACTAGACCTATAGATGGCTTTCATCTAGTAGCAAATTGACTCTTTTGAAGTCACTGGTTCAAGCTCTCCCTATTTACAAATGTTTTGTGCAAATTGCCCAATCTAGCTTTGTGAAGGAGTTTGATGCTCTTACGTCAGTTTCTTTGGTCAGGAAATTTTCTTGCTTCTAAATGGAGTCTAGTTAGATGGGGTTTAGTTTGTAGGCCAAAGAAGGAAGATGGTCTTGGTCTTAGGTCTGTAGGTATGATTGGACAAGTTCTAGCTACGAATTTATTTTGGAGATAGTGTACGTGTCAGAATAAAGATTGGGCTCAAATTTTCACCTAAAAGTACCTCAGGGGAGTTAATATTACAAATGTTCCCCATGTAGTTTGGTGGGGAAAGGCTCCATGATTTGGGCCAGTCTTAAAAGAGGTGCAAAACTCATCAAGGAGGGTCTCTTTTGAATCTACAATAGAGGTACAAATGCTTGCTTCTAGCATGATTCCTGGGATGGCCACCCCCCAATCATTTCCCAGTTTCCTAAGTCATATTCACAAATTGTAGTTATTATGTTGAATGATCATCATGTGGATGGAGTTTCTTGGTCGTTAGTCTTAGTGACTAAGCAGATCTTAAACCTTTGTGGATCATTGGATTTTATTTCTTTCTATCATATTTTGAGGGACTGGAATAATGTGGCTTATTGTTTGGCTAAATGGGCTTCTGAGAGCTTAGAGGGATGGGATGCGGATAAATGGGAGGAACTTCCCCTAGATTATGTGGAGATTCTGAGAAAGGTAATTAGGGATGAGGAAATCTTGTAATTTCTCCCTGTTTTTATGAGAACTTTTTAGGCTAGCCGTGCTTGAGAGGGTTTGGTGGGTTTGAGGCCTTTTTCTATGTAATTGTTGGCTTTACTTGAATAAATTTGTACCCCTCTTATTTTAAAAAAAGACACATTGCAACTAGTTCCTATCAACTAGTAATATATATAACATATTGCTTAGTTAAACAAAATTGTAGCAATAATAGTTTATGCATACAACAAAAACTAGATATGTGATATTGTTGTTAATTAATTAAATATAATAATAAATAAGTAACTAGTATCATATAGGCGTCATATATGGGGCAACCTAAATGCACCCTAATAGCGTATAAATATAATACACTTTAAAAAAAACACTATAAAGAGGTGCATTTTAGTTGTCCATAGTGAGGGATGTATCACATAATAATTGATCTATAGAATAACAGTAATAATAGACATATAATAATAACTTATTATCATATTAATTATGAATAACATCTATGATTATTCATAGTAATCATTGTACTATTATTATTAGCGATTGTATAATTATAATAATCAGTATTAATTATACAATTATATTTCATCTATATAAATAATGTATTGTAATTATTTTATTACTTTGTATAAAGTATATTATATGTTTGTAGTATCTTACCATTACTAAAAGTTATTTAAAGCAATACATATAATTTATTGTATGTTTGATATTTATAAATGTATGTATTTGTTAAATTATTATTGTAACAAATCAAGTGGTCTTTTCACTCATTGCTTTGTCAATAAAAATAGGACAAAGAGTCCCAATTATGTAATAGTAAAATGACTCTTGCATGAAAATAAAACAAAAATACAAACATATGAACATTTAGTCAATTACTTTTAATTCTTGCTTTTCATTGGTTGATGGTTTGACATTTTAAAGGCTAACATCATCCAAATAAGAGTATAGAGAACTATTGGATTACTATTATCCAATAGAATAATAGATAAAAATAATTTGAATATTTTAGTTTTTTGCAACTTCTAAAATTTGAACTCTTTAAATCCATGGCAATTGTCAACAGGGGTCACCCATGTCGTTGAAACCACATCTAGTTCCTGATTGCAAGCCCTTACTATCCTTGAATGTCATTGTAAGTGGTGTGGTATTTAAAGATAGGCTAGACTTAGAAACCACCCACTAACAAATAGGTTGTGGGGAGGATGTGGAGTTAAAACTACCGAATTCAATAGTAGATCGAGCTATTTGTTCCTAGGATAGAGCACTTCTTGGAAGATTTCTCGCTTTCAGACCATCCATTGAGATGGTTTCTAATTGGATCTTTGGTTCTTGGAAACTCGAGGGGAGTGTAACATCGTCAACTCTATTGAGGGGTCTATTCATGTTCAACTTTACTTCTGATGAAGATATGCTAGTCGTTCTAAGGGGCTCATGGTTCTTTAGGAGTCATCATCCTCTTACATTGTGCAAGTGGAAACCTAGTTTTGATCTAGAAGCATATCTCAACAAGATGACACCAGTGTGGGCTAGGTTGCTTGGTCTACGCCTAGAATTGTGGGACAATCTTATATTTAAGTGGATAGGGGACTCCTTCAGCTAGTTCATTGCTTCAAACGATACTATGAGGACCAAATCCATGTTAGTATTCATAAGATTTTGTGTCTATGTTGAAGTTGGTAAACAACTCCCGAACTTTATTTTCCTGCACTCCAAGCATAGAAACATTACTCATACCATGGTTTACTAAAATGCATTCATTTTCTACCAAACGTGTGCTAAACTTGGGCACATAATCATAGATTATAAGATGACATAAGGTAATAATCCTAGGTTGGACAATGTGGTTTCTCCCCACACAAACATTTAGCCACACAGACTAAGGGTGGGGAAGGCCTTCAACACAGTAGCTAATCCCTCTTCCCCTAGGAGGGTGAAGTAACCTCTAAGGAGATTGCTCAAAAATTTGAGTCCCTAGGGATGGAAATGATGACTACTGCCCCCTATGAAGAGGCGGTTATCAAGGGAATGTGCTCAACACCATGTAATAAAATTTCACCTAATGTGGAAAATACTACTATTGGCACTACTATTCAGGAATCTCAACAAAAAAAATAAAATTTAATGGTAGGGGATTGGGTTTCATGGTGCCTTGTGAAGAGTGTTCATTAGTTAGGATTGTTTTGGGCTTGATGGAGATGGAGGCTCAGAAGAGATTCACCAGGTCAAGAAAAGGAGATTCAATGGCTAAAAGAGAAGGTGTTGTCAAACTATCAGCTAGACTTTTAAAGTATAAAGAAAGTGCAAGGTAAATCACTAGTAGTAGGCATATTACCCTTGGATTAACCCTAAAAATATAAAATGAGGACTTGCATTCGAGATAATAAAGTTGATATTTTGTTATCTTCATAAGGTTAAAATGGCATTGGACACTTTTAGGACTATTGTTGACTACATTTTCTCGGGTGCTTTCTTTTGCATGAGTGAATCTCTTAGGGCATAGGGAGGAATTGTTATAATGTGGGATCCTATCAAAATCAAATTGAGTTTGTTATTAAGTACTCCAAATTCTTTAACTACTTCCATGATTTTTGGTAATGCTACCTAAAATCTGATCAACCTATATGCTCCTAATTCCTAATTTGGAAGGAAGGTTGTATAGGGTGAAATCTCTGACCTCATGCAAGGTATTAATGTCCATTGGATGGTGGTAAGGGATTTTAACACTCCCCTTTTCCCATTTGAGAATAGGGATGGAATCAATAACCACTTTGAAGTATGTCTAACTTTGTTGAATTTATAAATAGGAATGTGTTAATGGATATTGAACTTTCTAACCAGATGTTTACTTGGATTAACAATAGGAAGGGAGATAACCTTATTTAGGTTAGACTTGATCGGTTTCTAATTTCTACTAGCTGGGACGATGGTTTCAACATAACTCTTAAAGAACTTTCATGCATAGTGTTGGACCATTGTCTTCTTCTCCTTCAATGGCATTACAACCTCCCCAAATGACCTATATCTTTTAGGTATGAAACCATGTGGACCTATCATCCTAAATTTAAAATTGCATTCTTGATTGGTGAATAGGGTATGAAATCATGTGGACTTGTCAAAAGCTAAAAATGATCAAATAAAAGCTTAGTTCTTGGAATAGGGCTATTTTTGGAGATATATTCAACCAGAAGAAAGAAATCACCACAAGGCTCAAGGATTGCTAGGATATGATGGCCAAGGGAGTTGTATCTCTAGACATTTATATGGAGGAGAAAAATCTTAGAGCTATATGAAAGGATATAACAAATAGGGAAGATATTTACAAGAAGCAGTTCTCTTGGGTTCAATGGTTGAAAGAGGGGGATAGGAATTTTACCCTTTTTCATAAATCTTCCTACAAACATAGGCAGAGGAACACAATCTAGGGATTGATGGATAATTCCTATCAATATGTTACAAAAGATATTACGTTGGGGGAGATAGTCTTAAACCATTTTAGTATAGACTATAAGGATGGGAATATTAGATGCAAAGAGGTGAAAGACAAGCTTATCCAACGCTTACCAACATTTTTCACACATGATGAAAATAATCGTACCCTCACCCAAGTAACTAAGGAGGAAGTTAAAGATGATATTTTTCCCATGGGATCCTACAAAGCCCCTAACCTTGATGGTTTCCCCTTGCCTTCTACTAGGATCACTAGAACTTAATCAAGTATGATTTTATGATGGTTGCTAGGGACTTCCTGACAATGGGTAAACTATTGAAGACCCAAAATCATACTTATATGGTCTTGTTGTCCTCAATTTTGACATCACAAAATTGTGGCAACCATATGGAATTTTCTTATGAATTTGTAGGCATATCCTCTACATTTTCAATGTTTTGGATAATGCATTATATTTAGACAATTCATCATCCCTAAAATGTCATTTATTTTGCATGCTTCATGCATCCTTTTTTAGGGTTTCCGTAAAGTTAATCACCTTATCGCTTGTTAGGACAAGTTTTTCTCCTCTAATTGTAAGCACTTGATTTTTGGCAATCTTCAAGTCCTTTTCTTTATTTTTCCTTTTCTTGTTAGTAGTTTTTAATCTTGTTTTTCCCTTAAGTCAATAACCCTTTGAAATACGCTTGTTTCGAGCTATCTTAAACATCAAATGGAGTTGTATACAACTCAAGTTGTGATGCAAAAGGTGGGGTTTTCCACGCTGACTTCATGTTCTATGGAAAATCCTTCAAAAGTGGGTTTTTCATGGTCCATTGCACGAGTTTAAATTATATTTAATATATAAAATGGATTTTAATGTCCATTTTTAAATTTCAACTCATTTCGAGTTGATTTAGCTATAGTTTTTAATGTTTTTGTGAAAATAGCTCTTAAGTGATCTAATTTCATGTTACTTTATTAATACTATATTTATATATATTAAATTTAATTAAAATTAAATCACTTAAGTTCACAAGAGTGGGGTTTTTGTTATTCTTTGCATATCATCCACATGCAAATCACTTTTCAAAACTCACTTTTTGAATTTAATTCATTTAAGCTTCATTAATAACGTTGTTTTTATATGCAACTGCATATGTTTGTATAAATGAAAAATATATAAAAGTGGTTTTTTCCAAGCCAAAAGCATGTTTTATCAAAACATCCAATTGTCCTCCAAAAGAGTGTATTTAATCCTTTGGAAGTGTTGTTTTTATATGTAGAGACATGTCTAAATTACTTATTTAAAGACAAGTCATGAAGTGGCTTTTTCTAAATGAAAAACATATCTTTTCAATGTGTAACTACACTTGAAAAAATCATTTTTAATAGAAATTCATGAGAATACACTAAGGTGTTGTTGTTTAAACCAAACACATTTTATTTTTACATGTTTTTCAACTCCTAAAGTGCATTTTTAACCCAGCACTTAAGGGCGCCAATTTTGAAGGCATTTACATGTCTTTTAAACATGCATTTGCATCTTTAAAATGTGTTTTAACTTCCCTTTGGCTATGTTTTTGGGAAGTGGCAATTTTTGAGAGGAAAACACATGTTTTTTACTTCTAAAAACTCACTTTTTGGGGGCATTTTAAAAAAAAAAAAGATTTTGAAGTAAGAAAACACATGAAAAATGGTCAAAATTGAACCATCTTTGTTGCTTATAGGATCAATTTTGCACTAAATTTCCCAAGGATCATTCTTGGATCATCAAAATTGTATTTTAGAAAGTTTTTTACTCTCAAAACAACCCAATTAGGGCACATTTTGTGGGCATTTTTTGCCCAAAAACAGCCCATTTTTGTCCATTTGCTTCCACCAAATCCAAACGTTTTCTATTGAAGGTGAGTTCTTTGACATTACTTATCATTTTCAGCTTGTTTATCATTATCTTCAAGTTGTATTTGATGTCTTGGACGTCATTTTTTATATGCATTACATTGCATTTGATTTAGTCAATACGGTTGTTATTCTTATGCATTTTAATCCTCTTGCTTCCCACACTTGGAAAGCAATGAATCTTGACTCTAAATGGCATTCATTTCAAAAGGATTGAATCAAGATTCAAAGTCTATATAAGTCACTTTGTTGCAATCTTTCCTAAATGCGAAAATCTTCTTGGATTTATTTTAGATTTTGCATAGAGATTTAAAGAGACTTCTTCCTTTTCTTTTTGTGGAAAAGAGGTAAGATTTCTTGTAAATTTCATAGGGAAAAGTTGCATATATGTGTTCTTTCATTTTTGGTTCCAAATCTCTTCATTTCCATTTTTCAGATTTGCATGATATATATGATGTGCTCCTTCTATGTTCCGTCTAAATTCTCCAAGTTGCATATGCAAGTACTTCACCTTATGTGTATATGCGGTCAGGATTAAAAACCATGTTCTTGAAAGAAACCATCAAAGAAAGAAAGCTCATTGATATGCACATGCAAATCCATTTCAAAAACCCACTTTCATACATTATATGCACCTTATCCATACTTGTCTTGCCGATGCCACGCCTTTAACTTCATGATTGTGGTTGATTGCCAAACCACTTATAATGGAAATATGAATCCTTATTATAATTAAATGCCATATCATACATCTTTCACACATTCTTCCATTCATAATGCTTGTTGTTCATATGTGCAATCACCTTCAAGAAACCCATTTTTGGGTTTTCTCACCATATAAGTGACCATTTTGAGCTCAAACCCATCCATCGTTTCGTTGTCCCAAAATTTCCAGCCATTTTCCTTCTCATAAGCTCCCAGAACTCAGATTTGTGCATCAAAAAGTGTGTAATGGATCCATCTCATGAAGATGTTCTCAACTTGCGGAATTTTCATGTCACATACTACATGGTTGGAGATTCAAAGAAGGATTTTAGGCTTCAAAAATTTGTGATTATATTATTTTCAAAAACAATGCAAGTTCCTCCTAAGAAGAAGAAGGTTCTTCCCCATCATATAAATGCAAGCTAAAAGCCCACCTCCAAGAGTTTACATACAGTTTTCTTGCTTTTTCAAAATCTAAAAATGGACCTCTAAACCCTATTTGTGGGTGACAAGTACTTTCAAAATGACATGTAATGGGATTTAAAAACCCCATTTATGAGAGATAAATCTTCCCATGCCAGTGCAAAGAGTTGAAGACTGGGACAATGATGACATAGAAATTTTTAAAGACTAATTTCAAGCAGGCTGTTTGTTGATGCCATCAATACATAACAATCAAGGATATAGGTTCTTGTTCCAGATTGAAATGCTTTCACCAAACCAGAGCGTATTAAGCATCGGGCATCTTGTAGCAGCATGAAGAACAATAGTGGATTATGTAATAGGGGTCGTGTCTTGTTAGACACTTAGAATATTTTCATCATGCAAAGCTGTAACATGTAAAGTTGTAACATGTAATCAAGTTGCAAGTGCATTAGGCATGCAACTTTGAATATGTCAAAATTAGTTAGCTATTTAGTTAGGGAATAAGTCAATGTGGTTAAGGGTTTTCCCCTTCTTTCTCCACTCTTTTCCCATATAAAGGAGGGATATCATTGTAAATAATCATCTTTTGGCAAGGCAAGAAAATTCTGCCAGTTTTTATTGTGCAGTCTAAGACTTTGTGCTTGGACGTAAATCAAATTGCTTTCAATAAAAGAGGTAGATTGTTTTGAGACTTTGTGCCAATTCAAATTGTTATGTGAGGACATTTTATTGAGTTGATTGTGAGTTTTAATTCTTTCATTCAAGAGGGATTTGGATTCAATTGCATAGACTTTGAGCTACATGTTGCATTCAGAGCCAATTTGAACTTTGAAATGTTCCGAAACAAATTTATTAAATGACTTTCCTAATTAATCTAGTGTAAAGGAGTTTACTACTTAATTTTTTTGTTCCCTATGATTCTGATTTGCCCATATACATAATTAAAATTGTTCCTTCTCGCACTATGCTAAGAAAATATGTATAATCACTATTTCGAAGCCTAGGACATTCACTGTTGTTTAAAGTTTGAGATATTGGTGGTTCACACTCTTCTAGATATTTTATTACCATAAACACATAATAGAGGATCATAAACAGCAATCGAAGTTCAACAAAAATTAAATTGGAAATCAAAGAGAATCCATTTATTTCATTTGCTATGAGTAACAAATTACATTAATGAAAAACACTGAGAATATATGACCAAAATATCCCGACCTGGAATATGATACGGAAGGTGTGGCTATTGTGTTGATTCTAGTTGTAGGTGTATGTTGATTGATGTACCTAGAGTTGCGCAAGGTAGTAGAGCCGTGGTTGACATAGTCTGGTTGCTATGATACCGTCCCTGCTACACACTAACTCCTGCATGAGTGATCAGTAGATTTCCTCACTCGGCTCTGGCATGCCCATGTGCATTCCTGCATGAGCTGCAGTCCAATTTTGAGGTACCACCACCTCAATCTATACCTGGTCCATTATTGGCACCCGTCTTGTCTTAAGCCGATGCTAGACCTAACTTAACTGTTGATATTCGCGACCAAGACTTCCAGCAGAGTTTTATGTATCACGTCTCGATGACCTGTTCCAATGTCGTGACTGTTGCTGGATGGTAAATACGGTGAAAGTCTCTTACAGGTCACATGACTCCTTCTTTGTGTGCTACTGCAACTCAATGACGAGCCACCAGTTTGAATGTTTTAGTATTTAAGTACAACACTGGTGTGATGAATGATTTTCTTGGAGTTCGATAACTTCTGGAGTATGACTGAGACTTGTTCTTGCTAAAGATAAAGAGTAACGATTTACTAAAATCCAAATAGTTCCTCTACTATTGAAAAGATGGTGATGAACTATTTTTTACCAATCCACTAAAATCCAATGTGAAAGCTTATTACTTCCACCTAAGGAGAGTTGGGGCTACATCCACACTCTTCTTGTATTCCTAAGGGTTTGCGTTCTTGGAATAACTAGTCACCAAAAAGAAACTAGATCTTTTCCTTTAATTTTATATTATCTCATGGTGCTTTTTCTGAGATGTACTATTCCTTTTTATAACCTCGAAGTGAGTGCAAGTATAAAAAACTAAGCCATGTGGGATAAAAGCTCACTTAAGTCACTTTTATAACTTAAAGTGACTTTATAATAAGTCATAAAGTGACTTTATAACACACTTTATTAAAAAAAGTGATTCTAACTATAGAAACTGAGCCCCGAATATAAGTATTTGTCTGTGCAACAATGTGACTGGTTGGCATACTCCAAAAAGCGGCCATTAGTCCATCCAGATGGATAGATAGACTAATCAGGCATCTAAATATCCTAGTGTCGAGAAGGGGACATTACAGTCCTCCCTTCCCAGGATTTCTTGCCCTCAAGCAATCTCAAAGCTGGGTGTTGTAGGATCAACTCACCCTCCCAAGTGGCATCCTCATAAGGTAAGTCCCTCCACCGAATCAGATACTCACGGATAGTTATGTTCTAAAAGTTCCTCTCTCTGACCTTAATGACCTTTGTTGGAACTAAAGTCAATTTACCCTCCTCATCCAATGGGGGTAATCCGTCTGAAACCACTATCTGCTACCCTATTGTCTTCTTGAGGCAAGAAATGTGGAAAACATTGTGGATCCTACTTTCTGATGGAAGCTCTAGCTCATAGGCTACCTCGCCAACTCTCCTCAAGATGTGGAAGGGGCCAAAAAATCTTGGTCTAAGCTTCTCTAATCCACTCCGCTTCAGGGAGCTCTGTATATAGGGTTGTAAGCGAAGGTAAACCATGTCTCATATCTCAAAGCTCTTCTCTATCCTGTGCCAATCACCATACAAATTCTATTGATTATGTGCCCTATGGATGTTCTCTCTAAGAGATCTAAGGATATCCTGGTGATCCTACAACCAATCTCTTGCGATCGGTGCCTTGTTGTCTTGTAGAGCCAAATCTATAAAAGAAAGTGGCTCGATGCCATAGAGAGCCCGAAAGGGCGACATGTCAATCATCATGTGATATGTGGAGTTGTAGCAGAACTCCCCCAAGTACAACCATCAGACCCAAGCTCTCTGATGCCCCGCTACATAGCTCCTAAGATAGCCTTCCACCCATCTGTTTACAATATCTGTCTGACCATCTGTCTACAGGTGGTAATTGGTACTAGGAGTCAGCTCAGTGTCGGCCAACTTGAATTACTCCTACCAAAAGGTGCTAAGGAACTTGTTGTCCCTACACTAATACATTTGGGGTGAAATTGCGACGGCAATTTGCGATGATAGGCAAATGTCATGCGGTTTTGGCTTTTTTTTTCAAATATAGCCCGACACCGTCGCAATTTGCGATGACAATACATTTGGCAACGTCGCCATTGCGACGTTGTCGGGATATAAGGACAAAAAAAAAAGGAACGTTGTCATTTGTGTTTTCAACAGCGTCGTAACCCTTTGCGAAATCACATCAGGATATAAGGGCAAAAAAAACAAGAACGTTGTCATTTGTGTTTTCAACAGCGTCGTAACCCTCCGCGAAATCACATCGGGATATAAGGGCAAAAAAAACAAGAACGTTGTCATTTGTGTTTTCAACAGCGCCGTAACCCTCCGTGAAATCACAGCTACAATTTCTGAGTACGTTGGGTTTATTTTTCTTTTGTCATTATTATGTAATCTGGTATTCAGCTGTTAGAGAGCTAAAATACCCAGAAATGAGGACATATCTATGTTGAATTTATTGTTAGCGGCTTTGGTTATTTAGAAGTTTAATTTTATTTGTTCATCTTTCAAGCACAAATGTTTTGTGGACCGTAACGTCTTCATTATTTCGGGTATGCAGTGAAACAACCCTAACTTGCAATTGCGATGTTGTCGGGATATAAGGGCAAAAAAAAAAAGGAACGTTGTCATTTGTGTTTTCAACAGCACCGTAACCCTCCGCGAAATCACATCGGGATATAAGGGCAAAAAAAACAAGAACATTGTCATTTGTGTTTTCAATAGCGCCGAGAGAGATTCCCTCCGCGAAATCATAGCTACAATTTCTGAGTACGTTGGGTTTATTTTTCTTTTGTCATTATTATGTAATCTGGTATTCAGCTATTAGAGAGCTAAAATACCCAGAAATGAGGACATATCTGTGTTGAATTTATTGTTAGCGGCTTTGGTTATTTAGAAGTTTAATTTTATTTGTTCATCTTTCAAGCACAAACGTTTTGTGGACTATAATGTCTTCATTGTTTTGGGTATGCAATGAAACAGCCCTAACTTGCGACTACCTTCACGGTACTTGTGTACATTATCATGTTGTCTTTACAGTGACTGTCCTCATTCAAGTGGCAATTACACAAGGGACAGTCACTGTGAGATGTCCTCATTTGTGACAAGGAAAGTCACACTTAGGACATCTCATAGTGATATTCCCTTGTGTAATTTCCACTTGAATGTATTGCTATTGAACCACATTAATGCTTTTCTTCTTCAAAAAATGAGGACAGTCACTGTAAAGACAACATGATAATGTACACAATTACCAAAAAATGATCTTTTTAATTGATGTAACACTTTGTCTTGCTCACTCCCTATCCTTCACTAGGGTCTCTTTAGGCCAATGTTTTGACTTGATAGGGTACTTAACTATCCCTACACTCTTTAGGTATCTCTACCCAAGATCCCACTCCTTCAACTAGTGCACACCAACAAGAAATACAACGAACTCTGCTCAATACCAATCTAGCTACTAGGACACTCCTAGTCTTGTCTTCACAAATTGAAACACATTCAACTAGAACTTTACTCCATGGAGAGGCTGGCCACTAGGACCTCTATTGGTTTCAATATTACTCCTTCACCTATACTTTTCATCAGTACTTCAATCCGGTTCATCAAACCATGCCAATTGCACCCAAAAATAGGCTGCTAGCAATTAGGCCTTTGTCAAGCCTTTTTGTTTATATTAAGCCACCTAAAGGGCTTAGGATTTAGATGCCCTTTATTGAGAACTCCAAGATATCTAAGGTCTTCTCCTCCTAGATTTTTTGTACACCAACTGCTACACCCATGCCTGAAAACAAGTATTTTGACACAACTTGGACAGTCTGACTAAGAGTTTGTTTTCTTAGCAGCCAAAGAAACTCACCCAATCTTCTAATTTGACTTGGGGCTTCTTTAGATGTGTGTCTACCTCTCCATGAGATTTTAGTTGAAGCAACCAATGCATTCAACTTGTTGTAATCTTCTTGTAATGATTTGTCATCCCTAACTGTGCTCAACTGACTCACCTAGGACATCATTGCAAACATAGAAAATGAGCTTCCTAGGGCCCCTCCTTCCAAACATATAGTACATGGAGTCTCCTCACCCATTCCAAGAGCCCGTACAAAATTGACAATGGAATGATGAGCTAAGACTCCATTTGATCAACCTGCCTGGTTCAAACCAATGATAGGGTACTTAACAAAAGAATTATCAAACTAGTTGGAATGCTTCAAAACTCAAAAAAAACACAACACAGAATAAAAAAACAACTTGTACTAACTTTTCCAATAGACACTACGAGCTATCTAATCCATTAATCAACTGAAAACAAAGAAACAAAAAAACTCAAGAATTCACTAAAACCGTGTTACTCTACAAATCTTCTTAATTCCAAATGTTTTTCCCCCCAACCTTTTGCACAGATCGATGGAGGCCTCTTATAGTTGATCTGATGCCTAATTCAATGGTTTCATATAGTTACATAACCATCTTACTCGAAAATGCTCCCTTGCACAAATGTTGTCAATGTTGTGAATGACAACATTGACAACTTGTTACAACCTTTGGGATTTTGGTTCAAAACTTATTGTTCAAACACCATAAGACCCTAACCATGACTTAGTTAGGCTATTTAGACCTCACATAGGCCACTTCTACACTTCTTTGCCCAATTTGACCCCTAAATGCTTCATTCCCACTTTTGCCACAATATTGGTAAGTTGGGTACAAATTGGCACTTGCCTTCACAAAGGTCACACATGTGGACATCTCACAGTGATCGATTGTCCCTTGTATAATTGCCACTTGAATGTATTGCTATTGAACCACATTAATGCTTTTCTTCTTCAACAAATGAGGACAGTCACTCTAAAGACAACATGATAATGTACACTCACTGTAAGGACAGTCACAAATGAGGACATCTCACAGTGACTGTCCCTTGTGTAATTGCCGCTTGAATGTATTGCTATTGAACCACATTAATGCTTTTCTTCTTCAACAAATGAGGACAGTCACTCTAAAGACAACATGATAATGTACACTCACTGTAAGGATAGTCACAAATGAGGACATCTCACAGTGACTGTCCCTTGTGTAATTGCTGCTTGAATTACACAAGGGACAGTCATTGTGAGATGTCCTCATTTGTGACAAGGAAAGTCACACATGAGGACATCTCACAGTGATTGTCCCTTGTGTAATTGCCACTTGAATGTATTTCTATTGAACCACATTAATGCTTTTCTTCTTCAACAAATGAGGATAGTCACTCTAAAGACAACATGATAATGTACACTCACTGTAAGGACAGTCACAAATGAGGACATCTCACAGTGACTGTCCCTTGTGTAATTGCCACTTGAATGTATTGCTATTGAACCACATTAATGCTTTTCTTCTTCAACAAATGAGGGCAGTCACTCTAAAGACAACATGATAATGTACACTCACTGTAAGGATAGTCACAAATGAGGACATCTCACAGTGACTATCCCTTGTGTAATTGCTGCTTGAATTACACAAGGGACAGTCATTGTGAGATGTCCTCATTTGTGACAAGGACAGTCACACATGAGGACATCTCACAGTGATTGTCCCTTGTGTAATTGCCACTTGAATGTATTGCTATTGAACCACATTAATGCTTTTCTTCTTCAACAAATGAGGACAGTCACTCTAAAGACAACATGATAATGTACACTCACTGTAAGGACAGTCACAAATGAGGACATCTCACAGTGACTGTCCCTTGTGTAATTTCTGCTTGAATTACATAAGGGACAGTCATTGTGAGATGTCCTCATTTGTGACAAGGATAGTCACACATGAGGACATCTCACAGTGATTGTCCCTTGTGTAATTGTCACTTGAATGTATTGCTATTGAACCACATTAATGCTTTTCTTCTTCAACAAATGAGGACAGTCACTCTAAAGACAACATGATAATGTACACTCACTGTAAGGACAGTCACAAATGAGGACATCTCACAGTGACTGTCCCTTGTGTAATTGCCGCTTGAATTACACAAGGGACAGTCATTGTGAGATGTCCTCATTTGTGACAAGGACAGTCACACATGAGGACATCTCACAGTGATTATCTGTAATGTCCCCTTTTTGGCTAACTTGGAAAACAGGAACAATTACTCCACTTCTCAGACTTACTCTATCAGATACTTACAATTAAACTAAGTAATGGAGGTTACTTAAGATATCAACCGCTATTTCAGATTCAATCACAATATGTGTGCAAGATGATATTGATACCAATATGTTTAATAGCACTGTCGGATATAATGATATGAAATATGCTATGAATATGATGTTTCCTATCACTTATAGTGATAGTATAATGATGCTATGTCTTATATAAATAATATCGATATACAATCAATAAGTATTGCTTACAGCAATGTATTTGCTGTGTCTGATATGATGATGTAATTATGCAAATGTGTAATATCGCTATGAGTGATATGTTGCTATTTCAGATTCTGAATTATATGCTTGCAACTTCAAATATTGATGTTGTTTCTGACTATCCTTTCTATCTGTGCAATCATGGTGTTGTCTCTGATCTGCAATGATAAACTTGAAACCAAACTGCCAAAGGCAGATGCTCTATTGAGTATATCCAAATATGGATAAGTAAATAAAGTTCTAATGATGCCTTGAGTGACTGATGAGAATGCATTCTTATATTGTCTTTAACAAATGAAGAGATGCTATGAATGAGACATGTCTTGTTTCTTCCTCCATGTCCCTTTGTTAATCACACCTTTCCATAATCCGACAGTTCACATAATATTATTTCATTATTTTCTGATCATAGATAACTCCCAGATTGACTCAATATCAAATATTTTTATGAAGGTAATCTTCCCTAATTGGTAGTGTAACCAGTAGTTAACATCGATTCTGTTTGTATTAGTTTGGTCTAACTATCATTAGTATTTAGTCAATCGATATTAACTCTTGCCTTATCCCATATTGTTATGATTATATCCAATCTTTCTACTCTGATATAAGTCGATATCATTTTCTGATAATTGTCCATTTATTGGTTGATTGCTGGTAATGGAGTTTGATCTTCAAATTGACTTCCATTCCTGTTAATACTTAAGGATACATTGTACTTATTATCCATGACTGATGCCTCATTCATCAATAGCTTGTGATATAATCACTGATGCTTTTGTGTTTCTACAAGATGTGGTTTATCTCAGACAATCGATAATCTTTCAATCCTTTAGTCGATATCCTCCTATGTGGTGTCTATTGATATAGATAGTAGAATTCAATCTAGTTTATGTTATTGTCATGATAACATAGGAAGTGATGGTGCATATTTGCTAGCGGGTCTTCATGTTTGATATTGCTTTATCAGATATGTCATTGTCTAAACTTGTGCAATTAATGATTATTTATAATATATGAATGGTTATCCTTCTTGCTTATCAATACATCTTCTGAAACACATAGCGACCTATCCCTTATTCATATCATGTTGATCTTGACTTCATAGTATTTGGTTCATTAATCATCCTCTCATGGTATCGATGTGTAATGACTAGTGATTGTTGTATCACTTCTTCCTTCCTCATCGTGATAGATAATGCAGATGTTTAATGTAGATGTATATCGATTACAGATATTCGATATTGCTTTAAACGTTATTATTATTATTATTATTATTATTAATGTTATTGTTATTATTAAATATTATAATTAATGATGTTAGTAATATTAATAATATTATAATAAATATTATTATAGTGATAACATATTGTTTTATATTGAGAGGTTTATTAATATTATTTATATATTAAAATTATTATATCAATAATTGATTTAATATTATTACTTAATATATTATTATAATATAATATATATAATTTATTAATAATTATTTATTATTAATTTATATTATAATTATAATCATAATTATATTATTTATTAATATTTTAATATTATTTAATTAACATATTACTTATTATGCTAACTATATATTATTATTATCTTTTGATAATAATTATATATTATTGTTATATACCTTTAATAATAGATTATTATATATCATCTAATCATTTTATTATTATACTAAGTTCAATATGTCACGGCTCATGACATTGTCCCTTGTGTAATTGCCACTTGAATGTATTGCTATTGAACCACATTAATGCTTTTCTTCTTCAACAAATGAGGACAGTCACTCTAAAGACAACATGATAATGTACACTCATTGTAAGGACAGTCACAAATGAGGACATCTCACAGTGACTGTCCCTTGTGTAATTGCCACTTGAATTACACAAGGGACAGTCATTGTGAGATGTCCTCATTTGTGACAAGGACAGTCACACATGAGGACATCTCACAGTGATTGTCCCTTGTGTAATTGCCACTTGAATGTATTGCTATTGAACCACATTAATGCTTTTCTTCTTCAACAAATGAGGACAGTCACTCTAAAGACACCATGATAATGTACACTCACTGTAAGGACAGTCACAAATGAGGACATCTCATAGTGACTGTCCCTTGTGTAATTTCCACTTGAATGTATTGCTATTCAGCCACATTAATGCTTTTCTTCTTCAACAAATGAGGATAGTCACTCTAAGGACAACATGATAATGTACACTCACTGTAAGTGTACATTATCATGTTGTATTACAAATGGACCTTATGTTGGTCGGGATATAAGTGCAAAAAAAAAAAGGAACGTTGTCATTTGTGTTTTCAACAGCGCCGAGAGAGATTCCCTCTGCAAAATCAAGCGGGTTATCATTTGTGTTTTGAACAAAGCGGGTTGTCATTTGTGTTTTGAACAGCACCGAGAGAGATTCCCACCGCGAAATCAAGCGGGTTGTCATTTGTGTTTTCAACAGCGCCGAGAGAGATTCCCTCTGCAAAATCACAGCTACAATTTCTAAGTACGTTGGGTTTATTTTTCTTTTGTCATTATTATTTAATCTGGTATTCAGCTGTTAGAGAGCTAAAATACCCAAAAATGAGGACATATCTGTGTCCAACACATTTTAAAATGATCACCCCCCTATTATTGTATCACTTCCTCCGTGTTCCTCATTCAAGTGGCAATTACACAAGGGACAGTCACTGTGAGATGTCCTCATTTGTGACAAGGACAGTCACACATGAGGACATCTCACAGTGACTGTCCCTTGTGTAATTGCCACTTGAATGTATTGCTATTCAACCACATTTATGGGCCCGTTTGGACCATGACACACAGTAGCATCTACAGAGAAGAATATCCCAGGTGTAACAAGTTGTAAGAATATACCAACAGTTCTAAGAAGTTCCCTAGCACGTAGTAGCATCTATAGAGAAGAATATACAACATGAGGGCAGCCACTGTAAAGACAACATGATAATGTACACTCATTGTATGTGTACATTATCATGTTGTCTTTACAGTGACTGACCTCATTCAAGTGGCAATTACACAAGGGACAATCACTGTGAGATGTCCTCATTTGTGACAAGGACAGTCACACATGAGGATATCTCACAATGACTGTCCCTTGTGTAATTGCCACTTGAATGTATTGCTATTCAACCACATTTATGGGCCCGTTTGGACCACGGCACACAGTAGCATCTACAGAGAAGAATATCCCAGGTGTAACAAGTTGTAAGAATATACCAACAGTTCTAAGAAGTTCCCTAGCACATAGTAGCATCTTCTAATTGTCTATACCACTTCACAAGGTATTGTTTGCACACATTGTTTTTGGTTCTTTTGATGACCCTTGTTTTGAAATTGCTATTAGGCCTTGTAGCTTATATGTTTTGATTGCTGGAGAGCTTCTAAAGCTAAGCAAGAAGACCATTGCACGAGTTATAGCCGTGCGCTCAGGTTTGAAAATTGTATATTTTTTAATCTAATGAATATTTTAACTAGACTTTTAGCTTATTTTTGCTGTATATTTTAATCTAAAGGGAATCATGGATGTGAACTTGAAAGAATTTTGTACTTAGTTCTTATGGAGAGAATAGTAGTAGTTTACGGTCTAATATCAAATAGAGTTTTCCAATTACAGAAAGTTAATGAATTCTAATAGCTTATATGTTTTGATTGCTGGAGAGCTTCTAGAGCTAAGCAAGAAGACCATTGCACGAGTTATAGCCGCGCGCTCAGGTTTGAAAATTGTATATATTTTAATCTAATGTATATTTTAATCCTTTTGCCATGTCATGTAATATGTCTTGCCTTGTAGCTTATATGTTTTGAAATTGCTGTTAGGCCTTGTAGCTTATATGTTTTGATTGCTAGAGAGCTTCTAGAGCTAAGCAAGAAGACCATTGCACTAGTCGTAGCCGCACGCTCAGGCATGAAAATTGTATATTTTTTAATCTAATGTATATTTTAACTAGACTTTTAAAATATTAAAGGATTTAACTAGGTCTAAGAAGATTTGTGTACTTTTGACAATTTTGCTTAGTCACTGAAAGTTGTAGACCGAAGTTTTCATAGCCCAATTTTTGCTTCCTGCGAAGAACGATCATGTCAGATAATATAAGTGAAGAACAAAATAGGGAGACAATCGCTAGATTGTGGTCTAACTTGAAAAGAAAAGGTGATGGAAAATGTTATTGTCCCTGCAAAATTTGTAAGGGCTTAAACCGTAGAAGACTGCTAATCAAAACAGTTAAGAGACATTGTAGGGAGAATGGTCACATTGAAGGGGGGCATGACTATCATCCACTGGTAAGTTGTTCATTATATCATTTTAACAATTTATATACATATGAAATCACTTGATGATGAGTTGAAGATCATGTTTTATTTATGTTAATCAATTTTATATAGGTTGATCTCCCCAGGGAAGTACATGATATGGAGGAACATGGGGGTGCAAATATCCAAGGTGAAGATAATGATCCCATGGAAGATGACGATCATGCACTAGAAAACACAATTGAAGATGATGGTATAAATACATTGATCCATGACACATTTAGTCCAAGCGGATCTGATCATGATGATGATGATAGCCTTGATGTACCTCTACTTGAGAAGGCATACGAGCCCCTATACAAAAACTCCCAAACAACTCTTCTCTCTGTTGTATTGTTGTTGTTGAACTTGAAGGTTATGAATGGTTTATCCAACATAACAATGTCACGTATGTTAAGGTATGTCATATATGTCTTTATAGTTAACAAAGGGTGAATAATGTACCAGTAATATTGTTTATATTAACAACTTATATTTTTTGATGTAGATTGATAGGCGAGTTTTTGTTACCAGCATCAAATATTCTACCTCGCTCATATCGAGAATTATCTGCTATTATGAAAGATATTGGAATGGAGTATCAAGCAATAAATGCTTGTCCCAATGATCATATTATATATTATAAAGAACATGAATTTGCAACACAATGCCCTGTATGTCATACGAGTAGATATCGAACAGATCGAATAACAAAAAAGGTGCCTCACAAGGTTCTTCGTTACATCCCCATTATTCCACGGATGCGACAATTATTTAGGTGTACTAGCTTGGCACAATTTATGGATTACCATGCACGCAATAGAAGTTGAGATGACATTATTCGAATCCCTGCGGATGGTTCGGCATTTATGCACATAGAGGAAAAGTGGCAACACTTCAAAGAAGAACCTCGTAATCTCAGGCTTTCATTGGCAGCGGATGGTGTCAATCCATTTGGAGAGATGAGATCTGTTTGCTCGGTGTGGCCTATTTTTGTTATCAACAATAACATTCCTCTGTGGATGTCAATAAAGAGGGAGCACATTATGTTGGCAATGATTGTTCCAGGTATTTTATCATTTGATAGTTATTAATTTACATGTACTTACAAATCTTACAGTAAAATGGTCACAATAATTATGTAATGTTACTGTTCATTCAAGTAGGTAAATATCAAGTTAAAGATATGAATGTATATATTGAGCCTCTTATTGACGAGTTGGTGGAGTTATGGAACGGTGTCACTATGTATGACATGTCTAGACCAATAGGACAAAGACAATTTCAATTCCATGCAATACTTGTATGGACAATACATGATGCCCCAAGGCTAACACATTTTTGTGGTATGTTATAGTGAATTCAAGTTGCGCATGATAATTCTAATTATAAAAATCAACATATTTAATAATCCAATTATATCATTATCTTGTAGGTCTTCAAACAAAGGGAAAATTTGCATGTCCAGTTTGTGGTCCAAAGATGAAATCTCGTCATTCAAAAAGTTTAGGAAAGCATGTGTTTGATGAGTACAGACACTTCCTCCACAGGAATCATAAGTATCGAAGTATGGAAAAACATCTTTTCAATGGGAAAGAAGAGACTACATCAAAGCCACGAAGAATGACACCTCGCCTATGGAAGTTGGAATATAATAGAATTAATCGTCGAGGTAATGTCGTTCCACTTAATGGTTTATGTTTGTAATTTATATATTTCTATTGTGATTTTTGTTTACTAATTATGTAATTGATGATCGTGAAAGTCGTCAAGGCACTACTGACAACCTTCCAAAGGGACTAAAAAGCTATCCCAGACAATTTAGTAGGTTGCCCTACTACGAGGACCTACAAATTGTGCATTTGTTTGATCTTATGCATGTTGGAAAGAATATAACAGAGACATTGTGGAAAATACTGGATGGAAGGCGTGACAAAGAAAAAATTGTCAAAATTTGTAATGACATTCATGAATCCAATCATGCACTGAAGAATTTCATTCACTCAAATAGCAATAGAGATCAGATTAATATAAGTGCCCTTCCTTGGTTATTAACGGAGCAGCAAAGTGATGCCATAAAAGAAGTCATACGAAAAATTCGATTTCCCACAGGATTTGCTGGGAACATAAGCAATCTCATATCAAAGAAAAGTGAATTTGGGCCAGGGCTCAAAATGCATGATTGGCATACTTTCATCAAGGTAAGTTATGTTCTTCTGTATTTACAATATATTCATAAACTACGTGTACTATTCATTATGTTATGTTAGAAAATAATGAAATGATTGGTTTATAATTACTGCAATACGTGCTACCTCTATCTCTCCCAGAGCACTTCAACAATAACATCAAACAAGTGATATATGATCTTGAAAAATACATGAGGTAAGCAGTAATATCTGTTCAATTTGTTGTATATATTTATTATATTCACGATTTGTTTTTCTTGCTATGTAATCTATTGTATATTATTTTGTAAAGTCTCGTATTTATATATTTTTTGTGACTTGAATCTCTTAATGTAGGTGGTTGTCATCTAAAGAAATCTATAAAGAAGATATAAACTATTGGAAGAGAAGAATTCCTCATTTACTGTGTGAAATGCAAAAGTGTCTACCTCCAACTTTTTTCAATGCACAAGAACACTACCTCATACACCAAGTTGAGGAGATTAAATTGTGTGGACCTGCACACACTAGGTCAATGTGGATGGTTGAGAGGCACTTGAAATCTTTGAAGGCTTTGGTTCGACAAAGAGCACATCCTGAGGGTTCTATGGTAGAGGGATACATGGTATACCAGACTATGGTGTACATTACTGAATATCTTCCTAAGTTTGCTTCAAATATCCATGTAGATCGCATTTGGGATCTCGACCCTTTTAAAAAATTCAAAGGGGAGTACTTGATGGGGAAAGGTAGATTGAGGAAAGTGACAGGTAATAAATTATAAGATGTTATTGTAATAAATTATTTCTTAATCTTCAAAATAAATCGGTTGTAAGTCGTCTATTTTTTTTTTGTACAGTTGCTCGAGAGTGGGATGCACTACATTTGTATATTGCAAACAATCTTGATTGGATGACGGTATGGATTGAACGATGTCAACATTCTGGTCACACATTAACATGGGAAGGTGTATCTTCATTGGTTAAAGAAGCTCATCGTAATGGAGATTCTAATGTTATGCAAAGGGAAATAGATTTAGCATATGGTTTAAGAGATTTCCAGGTACGTACAAAATTATTAATCACCCGTATGTTTATCAACTCACGATATAATAATTTTGACATGTTTCACATATTATTGCAGGTTAAACACCACAAGGGTATGTTCTGTAATGGTCAAAAATTTCACGTCAAAGTGTTGGATGACACGAAGAAAACTTGTGATTCTGGAATAACTACAATCTTTCAAGTGACTAATATTTCATCTAGAAATGACTTAGATCCTCAAGAGTCTAAAAATCAATACTATGGCATTTTGGATGATATACTTGAGTGCGACTTTAGTTCCTTCAAATTAGTACTCTTCATTGTCAAATGGTACAAGTTACGACTTAATCCAAATGATCCTAATAGAACTGTTATTGAACATGATAATGGATTTACAATGGTTAATACAAGGTCGTTTGAGCCAGTTGGGGATGAGCCCTATGTTCTTCCAAGCCAATGTGAGCAGGTATTTTACTCAGAGGTTTCACATAAACCGGGTTGGTCATTTGTTGTTAGACATGAACCGAGAGGAAGGCCGATAAAGTATAATGCGATGGAAGAAGAAGATACCGAAGAAGTAGAAGATGATGTAGATGATGATCACGATCGACAATTATTGGATGATGTTCCTGAGACAAATTTTCATGAAGAAGAAGAAGAAGATGATGACGATGATGCTGCTACTGATGATGATGATGAAGATGATGTTGATGTTGATGATGATGATGTTGATGATGACGACAACAACGACGACAACGACGATGATGATGATGCCGATGATGACGAGGATGATGATGATGATGATGATGATGAGGATGATGATGATGAAATTTAAAGGTATGCCATCAATCCTTAATGTATTTAATATTCATTTCTTGATAGAAATATATTTGTCTTAAATGGTTACATAGTTTATTCATTATCTATTTAAAAGCTACAAGTTTCAACTACAAATAGAATACTGCTAATCTAAATTAACTATTAATCTAAATTAATTAAATAAAACTATTTAAAACACATATTAATGTGAGCCTGATTTAAGTGTTATAATGTGTACGTTTTAATGTTTTTAATTTTTATGTGATGCTTATGATGGATGTGATTATGATTATGATGTGATTATGCTCACGATAATTGAATTACATTTGCAGGAAATTGAACCCCTTTCAAGAGCATCCCGCACAGTCTCATGGATCGACAGGTATAAGTCAATACACCTTATAGAAAGTCTATTTAATACACTTATCAATAGTAAGATTGATGTCTTCTAAGATCTCTCCCATTTGCAGGTACCAGCAAATAGGTATTTGTCAGAAGTGTCTTCCTCGAGTGAGGGAAATATAGGAATAGAAGAGGAAAGTAAGACATGCAGTTTATCTAGAATAGGGAGATTAACTAGAGGTCAAAGGACTAGAAGGAAATTCAATAAACACATGAAATTTTTCCTTGCTCAAGGGGGGTCATGTTCTTATGATGATGAGATGAAAGGCGACATTGAGGTGCCCTTGAGGTACCAACATCTACAGAAACATTGGGTACCCAAGGAACTTCCTCCAATAAACACTGATTTTTGTGTTAATGAGAGGATATATCGCATAGCACCATCATCATTACATGGTTTGGGCCTATTTTCTATGGATGGCATAAAGGTGTCTTACAACAAAGTTTCTGAATTGATGGAGTATGTTGGACCATGTTACGATTACAAAAGTTGGATGCATATTGTTCAATATAAAAAAAGTATGCGTAGGTATGCACTCTCGGCAAATTATATACAACAGCAAGACAATAATCAAAGTAAAAGTGTGGCTATATACATTGATGGAAGGCCAAAAGCAACAGGGAATATTGCGGGTTTTATAAATAGTACACGACCTGGGTCAACTATAAAGCAACCCAATTGCATATTTGAGGCGCGCGAGGGAAATCGTGTATTCATCTGTGCGATAAAATCAATACGTGCAGGGGAAGAGCTACTTATTGATTACAATTTGAACCGCATAGATACAAACAAGGCTACTATCATGGGGGTGGTACATACTATTAAACCAACTTCTAATCAATGACTCCAACATACCATTTAGTTATTAAATTTTTGGCTAACATTTTTATACTTGATCTTTGACACAGGGGCACAATATGGAGCAACCGCCCGAAGGTGATGGTGACGATATTCCTAGCTCATCTACACATGAGCAGGTAAAACTCATTGTAATTGTGCAAACTAGATAGAAGCAAAATGTTATTTTTTTTAATGTTATTTTCTTCATTATTTTGGAGAAATTTTGATAATACTAATACTATTGTTGTCACAGAGGGCTGGTGGTCAGAGAGAGGGAAAGCAACCTGCAGTCCCTCAGGAGTCCCCCCTTGTGGACCCTTTTTTTATTGATTTAGTAGAGACCGATGACCCGATCGGATCCATTAAAAAGCTGCTAAAGAAAATTGGGAAAGAACTTCTACGTTTGGTATCCATACATCCTCAGACTCAGGAAATAAAAGACAGGGCAGCTGAGTTGTTGCGCACTTCTGAAAACTTTAAAGTAAGTATTAATGAAATTTTTAATTATTACAAGAGTTCAATAATGGTTTTTATGTTATGCTCTTTTATGACATTAATTAAAATATGGATGCATTGTCTTTACAGAGTTATTTGCGTAATTTTGAACCCCATTCCCATGATGAGGCCGGTATTGCAAGTGGTTCAGGTAGATCACATGTTCCATTCCCCACTTGTGTTTTCCACTGAATATATATAGGAATGATCATAATCATTGACAATACATGCTCGAACAATCTTTTTTTTTAATGCTCTAACAATCTTGTCCATGCTAGTCCACGTGTTCTATATTTATGCATGCTCTAACAATTTTATTCTTCAGCTCCTTTCCATGATGATATGACAATGCCGCCTCCATCCAGGACAGCCACAAATGTCTTGCCGATTGCCATGTCAACAACACACAGCCTAAATGCACCAACTGTTGCACCATCTACTGGTACACAAATCCCTCTTTTTCTCTCTTTTGTTATGTGTTTAAGTGTTATGTGTTTACGATGTAGATCCCTTGATTGTGTTTGTGCCATGGGTGCTCTGCACCAATTTATTTCCCTTGAAGTATTATTTCTTGGAGGCATTTGATAATGGTTTTCATTTTTTGCAATAGGAGATGCAACAAGTCTTGATGCAACATCATTTCCTGGATGTTCCTGTGTTCCTAGTACGGGAACGGTGAAGGATTGCGTATTGATCATCAGCGACGATGAAGGCCTTCCCTTAAAAGTAGCCAAAGTTCCAGGTACTTTAAAGTTATTATTATTCTATAGTGATATAATAGTAATTTAGTTTTTGATCACTCTTCATCGACTAATGATCCCATGATTATTTTGTAGGGAATGATATTTTTTGGTGAAAACTTGGTGACGAGTGTTTGCGGATATTCGGGCCCACCATACGTACATGGTGGAACATCATATCCTAACTAAAACCCCAAACCACTATTTTGATTTCATATCATTGCTAGAATAGTTTTCCTTTTCATCAATTTCTTGAACTATATTAAAGGTAGCTTCTCTTCATTTATGAGTCTAACATGTCTTTTTTTACTTAAAAGGTGGAATAACCAAGATAAAAAGTTGAAGGATGATCTTGTACATAGTATGACCCAGCTTTTTGGACCTCGTGCATTCGAGAGAAACAAGCTCCTTGAAAGAGCTGGTTTATGTTTGAAGTATATTAGGGACCAGTACAGGAAATATTTAGAGGTTAACCCAAGGCACGAGCGTCCGCCCTGTGTTCTTGAGGCTGAGTGGCAGGCTTTGATTTTGGATGGAAAATATAAAGCCGACATGAAAAAAGGAATTACGCCAGTAGAGAGTAGAGCAAGGTATGTGATACTTTTGAGAATGTAATTATGTACTAATTAACCTCTAAATTTTTCCTGTACTGGTCTCTAACATATTTCAAACTTTTCATAGATTGCCTGACACATCAAAGGCAACAAAGGCAAGATTAGAAAAGCACGGGACACACAAGCTCGGCTCTGGTGGTTTTTCCAAACTTCAAGCACGAGTTGTAAGTATTAGTAAATGAAAACTTGTATCAATTTTTTTATATATTGCAAGGAAATTTTTTTTGATCAAACAATGCAAGTAAAATTCACCATACCAAGCAAAAATGTATGGGTCAGAGTTCAATAGATGCCTCACAGAAGAGGACAAGAGAATTGGCTTCCAACAAGGCTATAGAGCCGTGGTTGAACGGCTACGAGCTGAAATCAGTGTGCAAGGTTCAAATAATGATGCATCTGAGCCACAGGTAAATAAGCTAAATGAAATTTATTTCAAATTGAATACTTTACCAATTAGTCTATTTGATGTTAAGTTCTAATATAAAGTGAGTATATCTGTTTTAAGAAAGCAATGATAACAATGTGTAGGATATTGGAATGCAGCCTGACAATCCTTCTACACAATCTATGCATAATGAAGGTTCGCATGATGTGCATCCTAGTGGTGGAGGTATACATTTGCTATTAAAATTTTTATATGTAATTACAATTGGTGTTTGGATTAATGTAACATTTTGTATAGAAACTGTAGAGGATTGAGGGGTCGGTGCTCATGAGCATGTTGAGGTTGAGTCTAGACAAAATGATGTGGCCAGATCAGGTAATTAAAGAGTGCCACAGTTATGTTCTTTAAAATAATTAAATACTTGTAACAATTATAATTAAATATTTTAAATTTAACTCTTTTATTTGTTATTGTAGAGGACCCCCCTTTGCAGCAACATAGGAATTTGAGATCATCAAGAACAGAGAACAAAACAACTGATGAGGGGGGTATTGATGATAACACTGATGCTCCTCTTAGAGCTTACATAGAAAAAAAAATTAGAAAGAGAAAAAAAAAATGATTGTCATCTAAATACCTTAATTGATAATGACTGAATTTTATGTCTCAATGAATTTAATTATGTGCTAATGAATGTTCATGAATTATGTGTTTATTTTCATATTGATGAATGTTGCGTGTTAACGAATCTAATGTGTTAATGAATGTTATCATGTGATATTGATTGAATGTTACATTTTATTAATAATTGAAAGAATGAATGAATGTTAGATGTTAACGGGGAATGTAGAGTGATGTTAGGGGGAGGGGGGTGGGGCCAAATGAGCTTCCACCTTCACGTGGTTGGCCCTGTTTAGTAGAGAATATTAAACTATATTCTCGAAACAAAGTGAAGCTCAATAAGATACTAAATGAGTCAAAATGGTTATCAAGGTCCTCTATCCATAAGATACTTGTAGTCAAAATGGTTATTAATAAGATACTTGTAGTCAAAATGGTTATCTAGGTCCTCTATCCATTCCATAAGTTCTTCACCATTCAAACTTCCTCCATAACAAGGAATGTGCTCTAGGTTAGTCATGAAGCCTAGCATGGACTCTCTATCAGATAGAGCCACTATTTCAGAGCCTTTTCTATGCATTTCCTTCAAGCACTGTACAGTGTACGGATGTGAAAGGGAGGGCAGACCAGTGTGGAAGTTAGAGTATTTATATCTTATGCTTTGAGAGTTTATTTGGTAGATTCAAGACACCTTATATCAAAGTTATTCCTTTTTCTTATCTGTTGTTCTGTAGAAAGGATTCTTCATACAGGTGAAAGTCTCGAACCTTTCCCCACTCCCAAAAAAATATCACTTGTACTGTTATGAGCAGTCATGAGGACTAGACAGATACATTATAATATATGTAATTGCCACTTGAATGTATTGCTATTCAACCACATTTATGGGCCCGTTTGGACCACGGCACACAGTAGCATCTACAGAGAAGAATATCCCAGGTGTAACAAGCTCTAAGAATATACCAATAGTTCTAAGAAGTTCCCTAGCACACAGTAGCATCTACAGAGAAGAATATACAACATGAGGGCAGTCACTGTAAAGACAACATGATAATGTACACTCATTGTATGTGTACATTATCATGTTGTCTTTACAGTGATTGTCCTCATTCAAGTGGTAATTACACAAGGGACAGTCACTGTGAGATGTCCTCATTTGTGACAAGGACAGTCACACATGAGGACATCTCACAGTCACTGTCCCTTGTGTAATTTCCACTTGAATGTATTGATATTCAACCACATTTATGGGCCCGTTTGGACCACGACACACAGTAGCATCTACAGAGAAGAAGTTTGGTATGCAATGGTCTTGAAACCTCCTGAGAAATTCTTGGTATGCATTTGTGTGGTGCAAAAGCTTCGTTGAAAGAGAAAAAGAAGAAAAGAATAGAAATGATTTTTTTTCTTTTTATGTCATATACTGTAACCAGCTACTTATAACTTGCAAAAATTATTATAACCATTTGAAATTGAAACTTAGTTTAATGTGAAACTGAGAACTGCTTTATTAGAGCTTTCTGTGATTTAGATTCAGACATCAAGAACATTGTTTGCCTAATATTGTGATTAATGTTTATTTATTAATATCTCATACTGACAAACAATTGATAATTGTAGGGAAAATGTCATTGGGGGTCTTTGAGGATCCACCAGAAGCCAAGGAGAAAATGTATTCAAATTCTAAAGATGGTGTAACAGTCCTTACAGCTGTTGAACCTTGCTGTGTAGATCATCTCCGATTCTCCAAGTTCAACAGTACTGTGGTATTCCTTTGGATACTTCTAATGGTAAATTTCAGACATCAAGTTCTTTTCGTATGAAACTACTACATTTGTAATCTGTAGTTTTAAACTTTTAGTTTATAAATGTTCATCAGCTTTAGTTTGTATGCTGCCATTTCAAGTATGATTAATGAAGTTACCTTTATCACAGGATGAAAGTGAGTAGTCAGCATACTGGTACGGAGCTGGCAGCATTGATACGGTGACTAGGGCATCGTTTAATGGTGGTATTGTGTTTTCCCGTGTTTAGGGCATCGGCCTTTTGAAGCATTGCCTTCATCTTTCTTAAGTCTGAGTTTTAAGTTTGTTTATCTCTCTCGGCGCTGTTGAAAATACAAATGACAACGTTCTTGTTTGTTTTGCCCTTATATCCTGATGTGATTTCACGGAGGGTTACGGCGCTATTGAAAACACAAATGAAAACACAAATCCCTTGTGTAATTGCCACTTGAAGGAGGACAGTCACTGTAAAGACAACATGATAATGTACACTTACAGTGAGTGTACATTATCATGTTGTCTTTAGAGTGACTATCCTCATTCGTTGAAGAAGAAAAGCATTAATGTGGCTGAATAGCAATACATTCAAGTGGCAATCACACAAGGGACAGTCACTGTGAGATGTCCTCATTTGTGACTGTCCTTACAATGAGTGTACATTATCATGTTGTCTTTAGAGTGACTGTCCTCATTTGTTGAAGAAGAAAAGCATTAATGTGGTTCAATAGCAATACATTCAAGTGGCAATTACACAAGGGACAATCGATCACTGTGAGATGTCCTCATGTGTGACTATCCTTGTCACAAATGAGGACATCTCACAATGACTGTCCCTTCTGTAATTGCCACTTGAATGAGGACAGTCACTGTAAAGACAACATGATAATGTACACATACAATGAGTGTACATTATCATGTTATCTTTATAGTGGCTGCCCTCATGTTGTATATTCTTCTCTGTAGATGCTACTATGTGCTAGGGAACTTCTTAGAACTGTTGGTATATTCTTACAACTTGTTACACCTGGGATATTCTTCTCTGTAGATGCTATTGTGTGCCGTGGTCCAAACAGGCCCATAAATGTGGTTGAATAGCAATACATTCAAGTGGCAATTACACAAGGGACAGTCACTGTGAGATGTCCTCATGTGTGACTGTCCTTGTCACAAATGAGGACATCTCACAGTGACTGTCCCTTGTGTAATTGCCACTTGAAGGAAAAAAGCATTAATGTGGTTCAATAGCAATGTATTCAAGCGGCAATTACACAAGGGATAATCACTTTGAGATTTCCTCATTTGTGACTATCCTTACAGTGAGTGTACATTATCATGTTGTCTTTACAGTGACTGTCCTCATTTGTTGAAGGAAAAAAGCATTAATGTGGTTCAATAGTGATGCAGAGTAGTCAGCAAGAAACTTGGATCTATGTCCCAACCCACTTCAAGACACCAAAATGACTCAACCAATCAATTAGGCTCTGATTTCTATAGGTTAATGTTTAAACTCTGCAAAGTAATAAATTTGAAGGTTTCAAGGATCACACAACAACTTATGGACTCAATCCCATTCAATAACAAATTTCCTTTTAGGGACAAGTTCCCTGATTTTCTATCAAAAGAGACTTTTAAGGTTCTAGATCTTACTTCCTACAGCAAAACTTAGAAACCCCTTAGATATCATCTAAATAACAAGAATCATGCATTGGTTGTGATCTAAACAATCCAAGACATCAAAATAACAAACTGACCTAGTGACCCTAGTAGGTCTCCCAAACCTGCTCTGCAGCCATAACTCTGCAACTTGCCAAAGGACTCTAAGAAGTTATATGTTTTCTGAGTACCCTTTTTGGATTTCTAACAGACCACCAACTCATCCCAGACCCTGACTCCACTCCAGCATATCAATGTCTTCATTGAGTCCGCAAACCTAATGCATGCTTTTAGGTGTGGGTTCCAAAACAAAGCATTGAAAATGGGTGTATGAAACCAAGATCAGAGTTTTGGAGTGTTCTCCTGATCCAGATAAACAAGAATGCACAAGTTTTCAAGTCCTCAATATGATGCAAGCTTCTGATTTTATTCTGATTACCATCTTCCCAGCCAAAAACATGGTAGTTTTTGATCTAGGGCTCGCTCTCAACAAATGCAGATGCAACCCCCTGCCTCAGGGCTTTTAGAATATACAAATATACATCCTTAACTCTCATTCCACCAAGGAAGAAGGAATTCCAATGGTTGAAATGTGAGTTAAGGTCTTTACATCAGTCAAACCCTGAAAATGAGGGTTTGTAAACAATGCACAGAAAATTTGAAATAACTTAGATATAAAACAAAGAGAATCAATCAAACCAACTTCCAAAGCATTAGATGTCACTATTACAACTTCCAGGCAAATTTTATCATCCAACCACCATCCGTACAGCCGTACAGAGTTCATTTTTCACCAGAAATGCACTAAAACAGGGTTATTTTTATTTTTTATGAAAGCAAAATGATTACAATACTGGTTCTCTGTCTGTCTTCGACCATTTGAAGCCTAAAATAGGCTCTCCAAATGTTGGTTCAACCATCTAGGTGGTTAGAACAATTTATCCAACAAATGTCAACTTTGCTAAGCAACTTTTAAAGTTGCATTACAACTTTGCAAACAACTTTGCCGAGAAGGTTAAAAATGTGTTGTGAAACTTTAGGAACCTTATTAAAGTTATTTTGGACCTTCAAACTTCTTAACAACATCTAAAAGACACCTAATAAACACTTACTATGCTCATTTCATCCAAGGACTCAAAAGATGCCCAAGGTTTATAAGTCACCAAGGGGTCTTGTGTCCAACAAGTGGATGTTTATAAGGAGATAAAATCAATCCTTAATATTTATTACAAACCAAGAAAACATCTAAAACTCCTATTCTAATTTATTGTCATTCAAAAAGACTCTGATTTGTCATTCAAAAAGACTCTGATTTGTCAATCAAAAGGACCTTTCACTAGTCAATCCTTCAAAGCTCCAAGGTGAAAATCTTATGTTCCAATTGATAGGATTTGACTCCTTGGCTTCATGGCAACTTCCTTCAATCATGGTGTCTTTGGCTTGCATTAGGGATGCCCCTGCATCAAATAGCAATGCATTCAAGTGGCAATTACACAAGGGACAGTACATGCCCATTAAAGTTGGTGTTTTGTTATCCAGCATGACAATGGAGACAACATACTCTGTGTCAATTTTACTGATCAAATTTCCCTCCGCCAGGCAAAGCAACAATCTGGGTATGATAAGGTGAAATTTTGTAGTCCTTTTGGGTATGATAACAGTTCCAGTTTCCAATAAGATGGTTCATTTTTATAATCTAGCTTCAATTTCTCTTGTGAAAATCTTTTTTTCATTTTATGGGTGGTAAAATATAATTATTATGCTAGAGGTGTGTACTTATGGATGATAATGAAACAAAATGATAAGATTTAAGACTCTTGTTTTTTTTTTAAATAGCAATTTAAATTTCCTTCTATTATAAATTACTGTTTTTCTATTTTTTAATGTATCTTTCCAGATCTTTTATATCAATTTTATTTATGAAATATAAATATATTAATAATGTTTTAGTGTTTTTAGGATTAGTTTATATCAATTCTATGTATCATCATTCGTCATTCAATTGTCAGTATTATTAATTTAGACTGTGCAATTGTAGAACTACTCGAATATGGGTTGGATGGATACTCAAGCTGGGGAACCCTCCTCAAATATCTCAAGCAGTGAACTTGGAAAAATGTGTCCTGAAGGAACCCTTTCCATCAGAGAGATAAAAGTACAAACAAGTAAAAGAAGCAGGCTCTGCAAATATGTTTTTGAGAAGAAAAATGATAGATTATTCGAGTATGGTTCATGAGGTATATCTAAAAAGACATTTTTTTTCTTATTATAATAAAAGAGGAAGTTGTGAATGTCAAAGTTGAGTGAAACAAAAATTATTTTCATCAAATTTTGTTAGGCTTGCTTTTGGGAATAGTTTCTTACAATATTGCTATTAAGATTTTTATTGTGTAGTTTTTAGATTAGGTTTATAAAATTATATTTCATGAGTAGTGATTCATATTAATCAATTAACGATACTTTTGGAAGGTATTTTCAATGTGTCAAATTTTGATATTTTTACAAGAATTAGATTGTGTAATTTTTTTAATTAAAGTCATTGACTCATATTTCATAAATAATAGTTCTCATGAATCCATCTCTTATAAGATTGAATAGTCTATTTAGGAAGTATTTCTGATAGTATGTCAAATTATGATATTACTATTACCATTAGATTGCATGGCTTTGAAGTCAACCTCGTTGACCCATATTCTTCTCTGTAGATGCTACTATGTGCTAGGGAACTTCTTAGAACTGTTGGTATATTCTTACAACTTGTTACACCTGGGATATTCTTCTCTGTAGATGCTACTATGTGCCGCGGTCCAAACAGGCCCATAAATGTGGTTGAATAGCAATACATTCAAGTGGCAATTACACAAGGGACAGTCACTGTGAGATGTCCTCATGTGTGACTGTCCTTGTCACAAATGAGGACATCTCACAGTGACTGTCCCTTGTGTAATTTCCACTTGAATGAGGACAGTCACTGTAAAGACAACATGATAATGTACACATACAATGAGTGTACATTATCATGTTGTCTTTACAGTGGCTGCCCTCATGTTGTATATTCTTCTCTGTAGATGCTACTATGTGCTAGGGAACTTCTTAGAACTGTTGGTATATTCTTACAACTTGTTACACTTGGGATATTCTTCTCTGTAGATGCTACTGTGTGCTATGGTCCAAACAGGCCCATAAATGTGGTTGAATAGCAATAAATTCAAGTGGCAATTACACAAGGGACAGTCACTGTGAGATGTCCTCATGTGTGACTGTCCTTGTCACAAATGAGGACATCTCACAGTGACTGTCCCTTGTGTAATTGCCACTTGAATGAGGACAGTCACTGTAAAGACAACATGATAATGTACACAAGTACCGTGAAGGTAGTTGCAAGTTAGGGCTGTTTCATTGCATACCCGAAATAATGAAGATGTTACGGTCCACAAAACATTTGTGCTTGAAAGATGAACAAATAAAATTAAACTTCTAAATAACCAAAGCCGCTAACAATAAATTCAACACAGATATGTCCTCATTTCTGGGTATTTTAGCTCTGTAACAGCTGAATACCAGATTACATAATAATGACAAAAGAAAAATAAACCCAACGTACTCAGAAATTGTAGCTGTGATTTCACGGAGGGAATCTCTCTCGGCACTGTTGAAAATACAAATGACAACGTTTCTCTACATTATCATGTTGCCTTTACAGTGATTGTCCCTTGTGTAATTGCCACTTGAAGGAGGATAGTCATTGTAAAGACAACATGATAATGTACACTTACAGCCCGTGTACATTATCATGTTGTCTTTAGAGTGACTATCCTCATTTGTTGAAGAAGAAAAGCATTAATGTGGCTGAATAGCAATACATTCAAGTGGCAATTACACAAGGGATAGTCACTGTGAGATGTCCTCATTTGTGACTATCCTTACAGTGAGTGTACATTATCATGTTGTCTTTATAGTGACTGTCCTCATTTGTTGAAGGAAAAAAGCATTAATGTGGTTCATTAGCAATGTATTCAAGCGGTAATTACACAAGGGATAGTCACTCTGAGATTTCCTCATTTGTGACTATCCTTACAGTGAGTGTACATTATCATGTTGTCTTTACAGTGACTATCCTCATTTGTTGAAGGAAAAAAGCATTAATGTGGTTCAATAGCAATGTATTCAAGCAGCAATTACACAAGGGATAATCACTCTAAGATTTCCTCATTTGTGACTATCCTTACAGTGAGTGTACATTATCATGTTGTCTTTACAGTGACTGTCCTCATTTGTTGAAGGAAAAAAGCATTAATGTGGTTCAATAGCAATGCATTCAAGTGGCAATTACACAAGGGACAGTACATGCCCATTAAAGTTGGTGTTTTGTTATCCAGCATGACAATGGAGACAGCATACTCTGTGTCAATTTTACTGATCAAATTTCCCTCCGCCAGGCAAAGCAACAATCTGGGTATGATAAGGTAAAGTTTTTGCAACAATTTCTTGCTGCTGCTAAGGTTACCATTGTTTATGGTTTCTATTATATAGTTCTATCTATATTGCTATATGGCCTTTTGTTTAGGATTAAGTAGACGAGGGAAAATATTTCTTTTGTGGATTGTAAACAAAACATTGAATTATTTCAGAGAACAGATCTAAATCTATAAGATGCTACGATGGAGCACATGACCATGTACTTGTGAATATTAGGATCCATGTTAATCAAATGACTGCTTTATGTAAATTACTTTTGAGTAAGTAAAAGGCAATACAATTTTTCGAAGTGTGCAAGGATTTTTATGATATACAGGTGTACGAAGAAATGAATCTGTGTTGTTTTGTATCAATATCAAACATCTCTGATATATTTTCATGTTTTTATAATCTATTTTGCAGATGAAAACTGTCCAACAGATAAAGATTGGGAACTTCTCCCAGCATTTGTACCTGCATCTCTCTTATATACTACAAGTTGCTTGCCATCAGAAATTACAGTTCCCTCACGTGACATTGATGGTGAAGTGTTCTTTTCAGAACCATCATCTGTGGTTACCAATGCTCCTGTTTTAGGCAATAAGTTTGTTGCATTCCATGAGCCATTGGTCAAGTTTCTTCTACGAGCTTCTGATGCCTCAAAATCTAAGCAGCGCCTACGCATGCCTCGTTGTGGTTGATTATCATTCTGTACATGAATTATAATGAGTAATCAGTTTTGGGCCTTGGAATCTTGTATGTAACATGCACAGGCATTTCATGGCTAAATGAATCTATTTTAAAAGCATCAACTTTTCTTACATGACGCTGGATACATAAGTAGAACAAGCGCATATCAAATTGGAAGCAATCAGAACTCCACAATGACATATTATTTAGAATACTCTTCAGTTTAAGTAATAATGCATATATTGACACTGTAAAGACAACATGATAATGTACACTCACTGTAAAGACAACATGATAATGTACACTCACTGTAAAGACAACATGATAATGTACACTCACTGTAAGGATAGTCACAAATGAGGACATCTCACAGTGACTATCCCTAGTGTAATTACCACTTGAATGTATTGCTATTCAACCACATTAATGTTTTTCTTCTTCAACAAATGAGGATAGTCACTGTAAAGACAACATGATAATGTACACTCACAGTGAGTGTACATTATCATGTTGTCTTTACAGTGACTATCCTCATTTGTTGAAGAAGAAAAGCATTAATGTGGCTGAATAGCAATACATTCAAGTGGCAATTACACAAGGGACAGTCACTGTGAGATGTCCTCATTTGTGACTATCCTTACAGTGAGTGTACATTATCATGTTGTCTTTACAGTGGCTGTCCTCATTTGTTGAAAGAAAAAAGCATTAATGTGGTTCATTAGCAATGTATTAAATAATTTTTTTTTTAAAATCCACCCACGGGCGTCGCCATTGCGACGAGAGCCCGTCGTAATGCGATGCAGGTGCCCGTCGCAATTGCTTGGGAGGACCATCGCAATTGCGATGGCCCTCCGAAGCCATGCGACGGGGGGGTGACGCCCATGCCGCTAACAAATCTTAGCGACATTGCGACGGGAGGGCACCGCAATTGCGATGGCTACCCATAGACGTCACAATTTGCGACTAAAAAATAGCGACCTCTATGGGTGTTGCTATTGCGACACATAGCCGTCGCAATTGAGACAAATAGCCGTCGCAAAATGCCCCCAAATGTATTAGTGCTATCGCTCACAATGGTCCTAGTGAGACCTTGCAATCTAAATACCTCACAAAAAAACAACTCGGCCACCTAAGAAGCTGACCAATCCACATCAATGGCAAAGAAGTGAGAAAATTTGGTGAGTTTGTCGACCACCACATATATGTTATCTTTGCCCTACACTCTCGAAAAACCTATGATGAAATCCATCGATATGCCCTCCTATTTCTAAGTTGGGATGGGGAGGGGCTACAATAATCCTGCTAGATGCTCATGCTCTGACTTGTTCTGCTAACAAATCTGGCACTCTCTAACATGCTGGAGTACGTTATCCTTGAGGCCCTTCCAAGAGAACCTCTCTCTGATCTACCTATAAGTCTTGAAGAATCTCGGATGTCTAGTTGTGGGCGCATCATGAACAACCCTCAATATCTTAGCCTTAAGCTGAGAACTAGGCACTAGGTAGATCTGGTCCTTATAAAGGATGATGTCATCAACCACTATGTACCTTCTATCTAGAAACTATCTTTCCAAAATCTGACAGGCTTGAGTATTCTTAGAATACTCAACTAGCAAAAGGGATTTCCAATTAGTGGAAATCTCTGATAGAACACAACAAACCGCCTCTGAAGGTCTCCTAGAGAGTGCGTCAGCTACCACATTGTTCTTTCCCTTGACATACTTGATGTCAAATTCATAGGCCTGAATCTTACTGACCCATTTCTATTGTCTCTCATTCAACTCCTTCTGATCTAGGAAGTAGCACAAACTGTTGTGGTCTGTTCTGACTATGAACCTGCTACCCACCAAATATTGTCTAAATTTAGCCAAGGCATGCATGATGGAAAGCATCTCCTTGTCATAGGTGGAATAAAGCCTCTCATTATCCTTACGCTTCCTACTCTTGAAAGCTATGGGGTGCCTATCCTGCATCAATACCGCGCCAATTCCATTCCCCAAGGCATCACACTCTAAGACAAAGGAATGAGAGAAATCTGGTAGAGCCAAAAATGGACAAGTGCTCATAATGGTCTTGAGCCTATCGAAGACAGCCTCAGCCTCATCTATCCACTTGAAGGCTCCCTTCTGAGTAAGGTCGGTGAGAGTTGTTGTCTAAGAGAATCCCTTAACAAATCTCCTATAGTACAAACATAGCCCAAGGAATCCTCTCAAATCTAATACATTACACAGAGGTGGCCAATCTTGAATTGCCTGAATCTTCTCCTGGTGCACTGGATAACCCCGTCTTCTCCCATCACATGCCCTAGATAGAGAATCTTTGTCAATCTGAACTTACATTTGGATCCTTTCACAAAGAGAGACTGGCTCTCCATGATGCTCAGAACCTCCTCCAAGTGTTGCAAGTGGTCTACCCATATCCTGTTGTAGACTAGGATGTCATCAAAGAATACAAGAATGCTCTTGCACAACTGTATTTTAAAAATATGATTAATACAGGACTAAAAAGTGGCAGGTGCGTTAGTGAGCCCAAAAGGCATCACTAGGAACTTGTAGTGTCTGTAGTGGCATTTGAAAGCTGTCTTATGGATATCCTCATCTCAGACACGTATCTGATGATACCCAGATCAAAGATCAATCTTCAAAAAATAAACAGCCCCATGTAGCTCATATAGAAGCTCAGTAATCCTAGGAATAGGGTACTTTTTCTTGATGGTCCTCTTATTCAGAGCATGGTAATCAATACACATGTGAAGAGTACCATCCTTCTTCTTCACCAAAACTATAGAAGAAGCAAAAGGGCAAGAACTAGGTTTGATGTGCCCCATGTCTAATAGCTCCTTAATCACCTCCTCAATCTCCTCCTTGTCATGCCTTAGATGATGATAAGGAGTGGTGATTATGAGTTTGGCCCCCTCCTCCAACTCTATGATATGCTCGAAACCCCTGTCTGGAGGTATACCTGGAGGGATGACCTCAAAAACTTGCTTGTTCCTATCTAACACCCCCTGTATGTTAGTGTGAATCTGTTGCCCTGAATCCAGTGAAGGACTGGAAGATATGAAGCACTAGGTTGCCCACTCCATGTTGTCATGTCTGACAATGGCCTCCATCCTGTGATTTGAAACCACCTGTGATCAACTAACTGACATGGCCTTAAGTGTAACCAACTGATCATCCTTCATAAACTCTAACTATCTCTGCTAATGATCAATAGTATACCACTCAAGGGTCTGTAGCCACTACATGCCTAGAATGGCATCAAGACTATCTAAGTCTATGACATAGAAATCTACCTCTAGGAGATAATCTCTAAAATGGATCTGAAGGCCTATGATCTTCCTTGTGCAACTCAATAAATCTCCCCCGGCCACCTTGACCTCAAACTCTGAAATGCTATCTATCGGGATTCCTCTCCTAGAAACCAAACCGGCACTAATAAAATTGTGTGTTACACCTGTGTCAAGGAGACATATGACATGCTACCCTCTAACCACTCCCTTAAGGTGAAAAGAGTGATAGGTGGGAATACCAGAGAGAGATGCTAAAGTAATAGGGGGTTGCCCTGCACGAACCTCCCTCTTCTTCCTCTCTAGTATGTGCTCATTGTGAGCCTCTGCATCGCTATTCTCATCATCATTGTCCTCTTGCTGCTCACTCTCATCATTGGTTACCACCTCAATATAGTGTACATGGCCCTTCCCAAGCCACTTGTGATCTGGAGCCCAAGGCTCTCTGCATGTGAAACATAACTTCTTCCTCATCAACTCATTATGAGTCTCGAAGTCAAGTATGGGTGGCGTGCTCTTATTTTGATTTCTATTTCTCTGAAAAGAAGAAGACCCCTTAAAGGTTTTCTTTGGTGGCTGTAGGATGGACGATGGTGAGTCCAAGTCATGTGCCAACTTAATGGTGTCATCCAGAGTGTCTGGCTTGAGGACTCTAACCAGCCCTCTGAATCTATCATGTAGTCCCTCAATAAACAACATTACCTTCCTCTTCTCTGCCATATCCAGAACCATAATAGACACCCTTTGGAACTCATTGATATAGTGATCCAATGATCTACTATGCTTCAATTGAGCTCACTCCCTGTAGTAGACCTCAATGTCCTTCTGGTCAAAGTAGGTGATCAATTTAGTGCTGAAGATCTCATAAGATGCAATCAATAACCCGTGATCCTAGGTGACGAGGCCATGATGCCACCAATCATATGTTGCACCCTCTAAATGCATGGTTGTGAACTTAATCACTTTCGCCTCTGACATGGGCTTCAGGGTCAGGAAAGTATCTAGCTTGTGAATCCAAGCTCTGGCGGAAGTCTTACCATTGCCATAAAAAATGGGGAGGGTCAATTTATTCATAGCATATTTAAGATCTTTGTTGGGTCCTCTAGGCCTCCTATCCCATTGTGCTCTATCAAAATCCCTCCTCTGTGCCAGATATTGCACAAATGACAAGTCAACCTTGACTCTATTAGGTAACATGTCCCACTCATTATGTGCGGATGCAACATTATTAGGGAGTGTAGCTGCTGCCTCAGGCTAGGCTACTTCTTCCTTAGCATTATTCCATGTGAACGTAGGCATAAGGGGCCTATATATAGTGTGAGTAGCTTCTCTAGTAGCTCTAAGTGATCCTACCACACTATTACCACCACGGTGGTGGCTCTGGGGTCTTGCGGCTACCACTGTCAACTACTGCATAACCCCTGTGAGCTGGTGTAACACATCAGCGATGTGATCTTGTCCTGCATGGAGAGCCCTCATTGTCTCTCTGACCTCTCTATCCTCATCTTCCATACATGTACTGATGGTTCAAACTGTCCCTATTCAGCCCTATTATGTCTAAAGTTATATACTTTGTGTCTATTGTACATGCCTAGACTGCATTACCAAGTACTTTAAACGAATGCCCACAAGGTTGGCAAGACCTTAGGCTCTGATACCACTGAAATGTTCCAAAACAAATTTTTGAAATGACTTTCCTAATTAATCTGGTGTAAAGGATTTTACTACTTAAATTTTTTGTTCCTTATGATTCTGATTTGCCCATATACATAAGTAAAATTATTCCTTCTCCCACTGTGCTAAGAAAATATGTATAATCATTGTTTCAAAGCCTAGACATTCATTGTTGTTTAAAGTTTGAGATATTGGTAGTTCACACTCTTCTAGATATTTTATTACCATAAACACATAATAGAGTATCATAAACAACAATCAATGTTCAACAACAATTAAATTGGAAATCAAAGAGAATCCATTTATTTCATTTGCTGCGAGTAACAGATTACATCAATGAAAAACACTGAGAATATATGACCAGAATATCCCAACCTGGAATGTGATACGGAAGGTGTGGCTGTTGTGTTGATTCCGACTATAGGTGTATGTTGATTGATGCACCTGGAGTTGTGTAAGGTATTAGAGTCATGGTTGACACAGTCCAGTTATTGTGATATCATCCCTGCTACACACTAACTCATGCGTGAGTGCTCAGTAGATTTCCTCATTCGGCTCTAGCATACCCATGTGGATTCCTGCATGGGCTGCAGTCCAATTTCAAGGTACCACCACCTCAATCTATACCTAATCCATTGGCACCCATCTTGGCTTAGGCTGGCGCTAGACCAAACTTAACTATTGATATTCACGACCAGGACTTCCGACATAGTTTTATGTATCACATCTGGCTGGCATGTTCCAATGTTGTGACTTTTGCTAGATAGTAAATATGGTGACAGTCTCCTACAGGTCACATGAATCCTTCTCCATGTGCTACTGGAACTCAATGACGAGCCACCAGTTTGAACATTTTAGTATTTAAGTACAGCACTGGCGTGATGAATGATTTGCTTGGAGTTTGATAACTTCTCAAATATGACTGAGACTTGTTCTTACTGAAGATAAAGAGTAACAAAACTAAAATCCAAATAGTTCCTCTACTATTGAAAAGATGGTGATGAACTGTTTCTTACCAATCCACTGAAATCCAATGTGAAAGTTGATTACTTCCACCTAAGGAGAGTTGTGGCTACGTCCACACTCTTCATGTATTCCTAAGGGTTTGCATCCTTGGAATAACCAGTCACCAAAAAGCAACCGAATCTTTTTCTTTAATTTTATATTATCTCATGGTGCTTTTTCTGAGATGTACTATTCCTTTTTATAACCTTGAAGTGAGTGCAAGTACAAAAAACTAAGCCATGTGAGATAAAAGCTCACTTAAGTCACTTTTATAACTTAAAGTGACTTTATAATAAGTCATAAAGTGATTCTGACTATAGAAAATAAGCCCCAAATATAAGTATTCACCCGTGCAACAATGTGACTGGCTGGCATCCTCTGAAAAGTGTCCATTAGTCCATCTGGATGGATACATAGACTAATCAGACATCTAAATAGCCTAGTGTCGAGAAAGGGACATTACAAACTTTTGAAGACTTTGTGATGTAGAAGGAAAAATGGTGATAGATAGTAGTGACTATAATTACTTAGAGCTGAAGACTTTGGGCTTCAACTTTGTAAGTGTTTTTATTAAATTTGAGAGTATCCAATAAGAGACTTTGTGCCTTACTAGTTATTATGCTTGAATCCTCATGAGACAAGTGCAGGAGACTTTGGGTTCCTGTTTTTGTTTCACAAAATATAAAAAAGAAATTTTTTGCCCCTAGTATTGTTCTTATGTCAACTCCAGGGTCACTAGTATTATTGTAGCAATAAGGCACTTTTTGTTAAGCTAGAAAGTAGTAGATGTAAGAAAATCATTCCTGAAAAAAGAGGAATTGACTAAGAGAACCGCCCTTTTTGTAATTTCAGTTAACTTCCTATTGTTCAGCCACCTACGGTAAGAAGGGAGCCTCCCCTATTGCTAAGAGGAGAGAGAAATCTCATGAGATGTTGCCTAAAGTGACAATTTTGTAAGGTGTAGTCTTAGTAGTTTACAAAAAATTTAGCCAACATGTTCTTATTCCTAAAGTCCTAGAGCCAAGGAATATCACTAATTTTAGACCAATCAATCTTTGTAATACTTTATATAATATATTTACCAAAGTTTTAGTCAATAGGATGAAACCTCTTTTGGATTCCATTATCAGCCACAACTAAAAAGGATTTGTACCAAGATAAAAAATTCTTGATGCGGTGATTACAACCCATGATTTTATTCTCAATGGACAAGAACAAAACCTCAAGTATGACTTTGAAGTTAGATATTTCTAAGGATTATGATATAATTAGATGGGATTTTTTATACAAATTCCTACTCAAATTTGGATTTAATTCTAGAATTATAAACATAGTTAAAACTTGCATCAAAACTATTATATTTACTATGATGGTAAATAGTTCCCTAGAGGCCTCTCTAGGTCTGAGAGGGGGGATTAGACAAGGTGGCCCACTCTCTCCTTACTTAGTCATTATCCTCGTTGAGGTCTTGGGAAGTAATTTGTGAAATTAATTGAGAATGGTGCCCTTCAAGGGGTTAAAAGTTCCTCCACAATCTCTACAACATTAATTCTATTGGAATACTAGGATCACTGAGTGGTGGGGGTGAATCAATTATCTATAAAAACAATGAAAATTCTTAAACAATAAAAACTTTATAAAAATGACATTATTACTTGCATCATATTATAGGATAGTATCAACATCATAACATAATGCAATCGAGAAATTAAAAACTCAAGAAAGACACCTTAACACAAAGATTTGAGTGGAAAACCCTTAAAGTGTAAAAAATCATTATGAAAAAGTATTTTATTAGGCCTTTTTGGCAAAAATTCAGAGCACCAACTCTAGGAGTATTGACCCCTTACTGCAAGCTTTTTAGAAGCACCCACTTCAAGGAGCATCAACCCCTTATAGAACACAAAAAATAGTATTTAATTAGAGGGTTACTATATTTCCATACATAACATTTGAAATATATAATCACAGAGATCTTGTACCCATTTTACAATCCTTCACTTCACAATTTTCTCTTTGATAAATCTTTATAATCATTGTGTTGATACCTTCAAGACTACCTCTACAACCAATTCGAAAATCATAATGTACAATGCTTGACATAAAAAAAATGCAGTCATTATTATGATCAAACCCTCACTCACAATTATGAACACACATAATTTCATTGTAAAATTAGAAATAACAATGACAATGACAACATATTCATAAAACTCCTCTTCTCATCAAATCATTCCTCACTTTTTGGAACTCCTTTCATTTGAAACCAAACTATGTAACAATTGAAGAAGATATGTTCTATTAAAAATAAAACTATCTTTTATTGTATTTTCAAAAAATTATATCATCTGGTCTCTCATCTTATTATATCCTCTTCAACCTTTTTCATTATACATCGTCTATCTTTCATACATCATAGATTCCTATGTTAAACACACAAGGGAGTAGTTAACAAACTGTCGATAAAACATAATTAGCCATTAAACATTTAAAAATTGTCTCCTAAACCCGAGTCATAATATGACTCATGTAATCAACTTTAATCATAGTTAACAAAAGTCTCTTGATAACAAGTGATTAATACTTGTCAAACAAACAGTAAACTCCTTAATTCTATTACAACGTATTCTTATCATATATTTATTGTTGCAATCTTATATTCTTCCTATCACCTGAGTTATAGGAGATGAAAATCTCCAATGAGTGTGTACATAACCTTAAATAAATATAACATAAAGTCTATTATATCATAACACAATAATAATAAATATAATTGAAATGTCCAAGACTATCAATCATTAAAGTTAAAGAACTTTCAATGATTATAGCAATGCATTTATTAACCGTTTTTGTTCTACACAATGATAGAATGCAAAACCTTATGTTATAAACTCTCTAATATTATACCACAACATACAAGGTATGTTGAAGACATGATCTTGTTGAAGATAACTGTAAACAACCAAAATTAGACACTCTTGTGAATTTGAATTAACTACTTATTATTCTACCATTGAGTAAGTAATTCTTCAATTATTTAATTAATCATCTTATTTCTTCTATAGTCCAATATTTTTATCATTTAATCACTCTCTTAATATTAATTAAATAATTAATGTTATTTAATTAATTAACCTTAATTTATTGGTCTTTACTGGTTAATTAAATTCAATTTCTATAGTCCCATAGTTCAAATCATTATTATTAATTTAAATTAGCTAATTATTTCCTCGTGATTAAATTAATTTCTTAAATTAATTAAATTTCATCTCAATTTCTAAATAATTCCATTTCAAACTAATTTCCAATTAATTTCATACTAATTTCACATTAATTCCATATTCCTATAAAAATTGAATTTTTAAATTCAATATAAATATCTCAAATTTTTGAAAAATCAAAGTGATGAGTTCTCAAAATTCTGAAAAATGCAAAAAATATATTTTAATAAAAAATCAATTCTTTTCTCCAATTTGCATTTTGGAAAATCAACTTCAAATAAAAAATCAATTCTTTTCTCAAAATTACATTTTTTGGAAACTCGTATATTTTAAAAATCCAAAATCTTTCTAAATCTTATATTTTCTCTTGTTTCCCAATTTACTCTTCGCTTTTTGAGTTTGAATGGAAACAAACCTTCAATTTTAGAAGATAACCCAAAATATTCTCCTCTCTAATTGTCTTGTTCGTTCAATCTATTTTTCCCATAATCAAATCATAATCGTTCATCTAATCCTCAATATCTATATAAACCTTATTTTTCTCATAACAAGGATCTTGTCATGAGTCATGATTGATATATCTACAATACAAATATGTTATTAATACATATATGATTGTTCAAAGTATATTGCTCGGAATATAAGTATATAGGATTAAATCCTTATTGGTGTTAATTATTAAATAAATCACGATAATATAATATAAGATCTTAAGGAACGAGCCAAGACAAATATATTAATCAATCATTATAATCAATATATAATATTAATCCATAATATCTATCAATATGAAATCACTGTAATTAATAATAATTAAGCCAATAGGCTTATTGTGGGAGCTTTTGCTCCTGAAAGCGTCATCGATTTTGTCATCCTGCCTGGCTGGTTGGGTGCTTGCAAACAACCTTTTCCGAAAGCCTCATCGATTTTGTCATCCCGCTTGGCTGGTTGGTGCTTGCAAACAATGTTTAATGTGTGGGCTTTTTCATTTCGCCAAGAAAGCCTTTTGGTGGCCCCGAAAATGTCATCCTATTAGTTACCTTGTATGCACACGCAACGGCCTTTTTGCCACGTTAAACCTAACGTTCCAAATAAATCAGATTTTCTTATCCACCGCCATGGGTACAAACTAACTTATGGAACAGAGTGATTAATTCACCGTGGATGTTTTCGGTGGCAAAAGATCAAACCTGAAAGAAAAGTGGCACACAAACAACCGGCTCAACAATAGAATGGAATTGAGAGCTGGGACACCAAGCTCAGACAGAGGGTTAGAGATTCCAAACCTCAGGATGTTGATCCAAATCAGCATACAAGGAAGAGAAAACAAGAGCGGGACCTAAGCGACTGCAATGGCCCTGGTCATTGTAAAGGGAAACCTGATGACTCTAAAATTGAAACATTCGCAATACAGCAACCAAATCAAGAAGGAAACCTTGATCGCATGTAGCATTAGGGATAGGGAAAGATGCAATTTCTTCACCTCAACTCCCTTATTTTCATTCACAACAATGGAAGAACCAATATTTTTTTATACGAAATCAGAATGGATCAATTTATCTCCTTATTGTCGGTTGGCTTGGTTGTTTTTCCAATTAGTGTATGATACTATCGAGGGTACTAGGGTTTGATACACATTCTTAATTTATTATGTGTTTCTTCTTTCTTATATAAGCAATTTATGTGTGCCAATTGCCTCCCTATAGTCTTCACTGCTACGTCAAGTTGTTCCTGCGTACTTTGAATGAACATTTGGGGATAGGAGTGTGCTTTGTTGAAAATAGGGGACGAAGATTGTGCTTTCCCCACTGCGTTGAGGACCTATGATTCATGGCGCTGGTACCCTGGGAAGTGGTCATGGTCAGATTTCAGGGAGGATTTTGCCTATCGCTATCATGTTTCCAATGCTCAGGGAAGGTAGGTTTTCTGGTAAAGCTATTATTTGCACTAATAAGAGAAGAGTACAATGCATAAGAAAGTTTTGTAGACTACATATGACAATTCCCTTCACCTGTGGATGCCTCTAAATCGTAGGAGAATATGGGCACTTGTGGACTCTCCTAAATTGCAGGAAAATATAGGCACTTTTGAAGTTTTTGGGGTGTCTTTCTATTCACTTTTTTCTTTTGTTCTTCCCTTCGTAATTTTTTTAATGTTCTGTACAGTTCTTAGTGTAGTGGCTCGGACCAGGAGAGTATAAGGCAACTTCATATTTTCTTTTTGTTATATCTCGTTAGGCAACAGAGAGACTTGATATGTCAATCCCAAACTTGTCAACCATGATGAGATGAATTTGTTTTAGTGGCGATTCGCGAGTCTTGGATTGGCATAGGGCAAGAATTGAATCTTTAAAAAAAACATTATGTTTCTTCTATCTACTTATTAATGGATTTCCATTAGGTGTTGCTTGCAATTCCATATTTTTCAATCCTAATTGTGATTTTTTCTGCCTTTTTGGAGATGCTCAATCGACATGCAATTTTCAAATGCTCATTGAAGCATTACTCTACACTTGTATTTTTTTGTTATGCTGAGAGTAATGTGTCAGTATATGTGACACCATTCACTTATTTTGTTCTGTAAAATGAAGTGTAAAATAAAGTCCTCAACAAGGATTATGCCACTTTGTTTACAAAATTATTTCTAATTTGTTTAACAATTACATTTCCCAGATTTTAGAACAGGATGTTAGGAACCCACAACTGTTGCTTCTCCCTCTCACCCATTTGAACCCATTTTCCATTCACCTTCCACCGATGCTTCTTCTCCCTCTTTCACATTCAAATAGACATGAATGCCTGAATTCCTTCCAAATTTTTCTCCAACTAAAATACATAACCCAAGAAATAAATCTAATCCTTTTAGAACTCTCCTTCCATGCTTCCTTCTATCCATCCATCCATCCACAAATATTGACCTTCCTCTGAGTGCCAAGCAATAATGACATAACCCAATAATAACATACTGAACCCACCAAATCCACTGACATTAATTTGCTCATCCTAAATCTGATTTGAAAGATGACTAGCCATTTAGAATTATGCATCAACCATTTCATAAACCAAAAATAAAAAATGATCTTAAACTTTGTCAATCATTGACATCGTTGAGTTGTATCTTCTTAGAGTCCCACAAGAAAAATAAAACCTACAAAATCCTATCGGCTCCCCGGTGCATGGAAAACATCAATGCAACTACTAGTATTAACAATTTCTATATTATTAATGTAGGATTTGAGCAATACAAATCCACAAAACCCGAAGATCACCTACATATGAAAACCTATTACAAGGAGGTAGAGATAAGAAGAGGGCAAGGGTTTGACTCAAAAATGTGAAGAAGAAAATATCCTCAATTAATGAATGAATAAAATATACAATGAATTGTCCTTATAAAGGAGATCGAAAGCCTTGAAAGGCAAACCCTAGTGCATGTAATAATTAGTTTAATTATTACATGACTAATGCATGCAAGTTTATATTTAAAACAACTAGTGCATGAGTGTTTAAAAACAACTAGTGCATGAGTATTTAAATATAAAAAACTAAAGCAAAAGAGATGACATCTTAAGAAGGGAGTAAAGTTAATTAACATAATTAATACTTTACTCTAACAACTAATATTATCATTGTCCACATAATATGTATCGAATCGACTTCATTATAATAGTCGATAACTCCAAATAAATGGTAATGAGTCATTACTAATATAGTCAATCATACTAACAACTCCCCATGAAAGATGAAAGGACAACATGTTTAGGGTCACGACCATGACCATGGCTTAAAAACATATAAGTATGGTATCGCATAAAGGAAGGAGCACCACCAAAATTAAACAAGGAGAATACATTATTTATTGCAAATCGATCACCTAAAAGGAAGAAAGTCTAAAAAAAAAGGGAGAGTTGCCAAGCATAGTTCCCATTCGACATCTCAATAAGTGCCAAGACCAAAAAGGTGTGTGGCTTGGAAGTCAATTAAATTGTGATATTGAAAGTTAATTAAATTCTTTATCAAGGTTACCATGAATATTGATGACCACAAACATAGATTAGAATATATATTTATATGTAAATGCATTGGGAGAAAAAGAAGGAAATGGGAAGCATAGTCCACATAAACATCAAAAAGAAGAAATAAACTAACGAAAATCTTGAATAAGAAAAGTACCCACCTAAATATATTAATGAATCTCCTTAGTAATATAAGTACTTAAGTCATTAAAAATTTGTTTAAGACCAGTATTAATATCAGTTATAGTAGTAAGGTCATAAATATATATATATATATATATATATATATATATATATATATATGGTAATCGGAATTAAATCAAAATTATATAGTTGTTATATTATCCACATCTACATTTGTAATACATGAGTATTAACATATGCATAGCCTAGTCTTTATTCTTTTTCTATAGCCCCAGGAGTTGATAGTTGGTGTTGTGTAGGGAGAGGTGAAGTAAATCTAGAGAAGTAAATCCACGATCTCTTTAGGGTTGAGTTTAGGAGAGAAGTAAGGAATCATGCTTAAATATATTAACCACCAAATTTATTGTGAACTATTCGTTAATTGCCTCAGATGCTTAATAATGTATGTTAATCATTGGAAATCGATAACCTCGTAGTCAAAGACATTACATCTAGATGTATATGTGTGATATAAAAGATAGTAATATATACTAAGCCAATTATTTAATCACTCACGAATATAACCAAGCGGTTGGGGACTTTGTAAAGGAAAAGGAGTATTTCAATCATGTTGAGGCAAAGAGTCCCAAAATGAGCAAGAACCATAAGGGACTCTCAAGTAGACTATTTCCATACTCAAGAACAGTAATTCTACCATCTGCCTTAAGGTTAGTGATTGGAAGAGGATTAAGGAATTGAAGCTTAAGTATGTATTGTTTCTAAATATGATGGCATATGATAATTATTGGGAACTGGCACTCTCTTAGCTTGAAACATTACAATTCCTAAATACAATTCAAACCCTAAATTAAGAATTTTAGAACAAATTAAGTAAGGCCCTACTTGGGGTCATTACAGATACCAATTTTTTAATAGTATTTCACCCATGCAGGTTTTTATCAAGCATCATTCTTGAATATCTGGGTCGAAGTTCTATCAAATCCGACACTGAGCACCACATCAACCCACTTCCATGGAATGAAAAGAAACAACAAAAGATATTAGGCATATTTGGTTTGCTTTGAATTAAGTTTCATATTTTAATTCTAATTACCATGCATTTATTCTATTGTTATGTGTTGGCTAAATATTTTGTAGGTAGTCATAAACACACCACTTGCAAAATGAGATATTTAGACAAAGTGTATGAGAAATAATTTCTCCTCTCAGCTAAGGGGAGGCACCCTTCTTATTGCAAATAATTCAACTAAATCTTAACAAGAAACTTAAATTTAATCTAAAATTGGGTGTTCCATGTATCACTTCCTCTTTTTTCAGGAAAGATTTCACTTTCATAAAGATGCACTTTACAAACTAAAGAATTTTACAATTTCACTTTTAAGTACTAGTTGGGGCAATAATACCAATAAACTCAAAATCAACCGAAAGATTAATTGTTAAGCATACTAGTTTACTATAGACTAAGGAATATATATAAGCTCACAGACTTATACACTGTCCTAAAAAGATTTTAAACTATGAAGCAGCAATATGATAAGCACAAAGACTTGAACACATGAAACTTTTTTTCTATCCTTAATATCGATATGAACCATAGCTCAAAGTCTATGCATTCACTCTTAACTAACTCAAATTGACAATTATAGCAAAGAATCTACACAAAATCAGATTTAAGGGTCTCTCTATAACAATACAAATAATTCCAAAAGTCTCCTCAACTCAAAGATTGAAAAATACTTGCTTTTTATTCACTCAAAAATCAACTTGCACAAATTAAAGCAAAGTTTGAACTTGCACAATTTCTCCAGAGTTTTCTTGCAATGCATAAAGATAAATATTTACAATGAGCCCTCTTGTATTTATAGGAGAGAGGCTATGAGAAAAATATAGAAAACTAACTAACTAGGGTTGACTTATTCACCATTATAGTCCTCTAATGTGATTACATGTAGCAAGATGCATAATTGCAAATTTTTACTTTACATGTGCCATTACATATGTAATTGCAATTTAATGTTTTACATGTAACTTGTCAAAATGCATGATGAAAAATAAACTAAGTGTCTAACAAAACATGACTCTTATTACATTAACCTCTATCAAAGAGGTTTTGTTGTCACCATATTACCAAGTGCTGGAAATCTTCAAATTTGTACATAGGTTGGAACATCTGCATTCAATAACACTTTGACCTCTGCTTTTGGTGGCATCAACAAATCGTTGATTTTCGTTATCACCCATAAGTGGAAAACTGTTCACGGTCCCTCGTATTGGTCCTCTACCACCTGCTTGGAATCACTCTTGAAAGCATTCTAATATTTATGAAACTTGAATTTCATATTTTTCTTATCCATGATGTTTGGCCCTTCTGATTTGGATGAGCACTTGTAGCACTGAGATGTTGGTGGATCATGCCTGCAAGCTATGCTTCAAACAAGGATGAAATGAAAAGGTTGCTTTTTGTAGGCCATAGTTGCAATTTGGGGATTTTGGGATGCACTGCAGATTTGACTGCATGTAGTTCAATGTGTAATAGTTTACGTAGTTGGACCAAAAATTTCCTACTACATGGGAAAAATATGAGACTTTAAGTGAAATCGGGGTTTTTGGACCCAACTACACCTAGGATAGCATGTGTTTTTGCATATGTAGTTTGTTTTGCAATCGGGTCAAAAATCCCCGATTTGCACTTGGAATTGCTTTTTCAACTTGGGTATTGTAGGAGATTTTAGATGTGATTGCGCATTTGACTACATGTAACAGTACATGTAGTTGGTGTAAAAATCTCCGATTTGGGTAAACTTAGCATGGAGATTTTTGGGGTAGTTGCACTTTTGATTACATGTAACAATACATGTAATGGGTCTCAAAAATCTCGATTTTGGAATTATAGTGGATTTGGAAGAAAATTTTGTCAGGAATTTTTTAGGTGACTGCATATTTGATTACATGCAACAAAACATGTAATAGGTGCTAAAAATCCTAATTTTGAAACAAAGAAGGATTTAGGCAAAAATGTAATCAAGGATTTTTTAGGTGATTACATTTTGCATTACATGTGGAATTCCATGTAGTAACATATGCAATGGAAATGGAAAATCCCAAAATTTGTGGAATTTATTTTATTATTATTTTTATTTTAAATTTATTTATTTTTTAACCTTTTTTTTTGTTTTGTAATGGGGGAATTTTGGATTTCTCAAGCTAATGATATGTATATGAAATTTCTGGGTATGGTTGCAAATGGATGAGGGATTCAATTTTTCAACACTATTTTGGAAATGGTGGCATGTGTTGGGAATATTTTTCATCATCATATATGTTGAATGCAAGCTGGAAAGAATTCATTGAGAAGAAATTTGTTTATACTTTCAACCAAATTTGAATTAATCTTTTGCCATGATCATGAATATGGAAATATATCATACAAATCGAATTTTTTATAGAAAACCCCAAACGCAGCCAAAAAATGAAGTCAAACTCAGAAAACGTCTAACATAGGGCATACTAAAACCCTTGAAGATAAAAAAAACAACTGCAAATAAGGCAAAAATGATAATTACAAGGGCAAATACAGTCACATTTTTCATAAAAATGACCATTATAAATAAACATTAAAAGACAAACATTTTTAAATAAATAATTTTATTTATGAAAAATCTTTATAATTGAAATCATGATTAAATTTTTGTGTAGTTGACATTTTATTTTATTAAACTGAAATTTACGACAACATTATGTAGGGTTTTATGACTTAGTAGTTTGTTTTGATTAAGTTCATTTGCTACTAATTCTCTTTTCTAGTCTTGCAGATTTTTCCCCTACGACATTTTGGTGAACCTTACGTGAATCAACAGCCCACAAAGCGCATGAAGACTAACTAACAATTTCTTTTAGTCTCAATCGTACGGCTGGGATTTTAATTTTTTTTTTGTCATTTCTAAAATTTTGTAATGGTTTGGTTTAATACCGCATTTGACTATAGATTATTGCAATTGATAGGTTTATTGCCACATCTAATGTACTTATTATTGCAATTACATGTATCTTTCCACATTCGTTCTAATATTTATCGCATTTGACTAATTTATCGTTGCATTTACTTGTATCTTATTGCATTTGTATCTGCATGTTGTCACAATTGTAGGTGCAAGTTGTTGTAATTGTTTGACAAAATATTTTAATCCATTTTCTGATCTAAGCTAATATGCAGGTTTTGTCTAGATTTTTGTCTTATGTTTTGCATATGCAGAAAAACAAGTCTAATGACATATGGCAAGGAAGGTTGTTAGATGCACACTCAACTTTCAATCTAAGAAAGCTCTAAAGAGAAGAATTGAACACTATCAACGATAAGAGAAAGCCCTTCTAGAGATGAAAATTAAGGAAGAAGAAGCATCTCTTAATAGGTTTGAAAGGCTTGTTCAAGAATATGAAATCAAATATAACTTTATTGTTAACTAGGTTGTTATTTGGAGTACTAATTTCTAGAGTTTCTTTTTTTTTCTAATGTTAACCAGTGTTTCTTAGTTGGTGCATTTACAGGGAAAAGAACACATGTCAAAGCATGCATGTCAAACACCCCTTTGCTCCTAACGGTTTGCATGCAGGTTGGGGAGGGTTATAAAACAAACAAAAAAAATTGCTTTAGTTCTTTTTCTTTGATTTTTCTCTATGTTTCTTAACTTAGGATCATTTCAATTTGTATTTCTTAAAAGGAGCATCTATTTTCCACACATTTCATTTAGATTAAAGAATATTAATCCAAGTGTTCTATGTCCCTGGCACACTTGTGCATCTATTGAGCTATCCCACTGTTAACATACACTATCCTCTCTCACTAGCTCTTGTGGTCATTAGTGCAAGAGAAAAATGTTAACAACACTCATTTTTATTTTCTAGAAGGGCTACCTCCTGAGTTTTGTAGCATAACAGGTGAGAAGGATGTCCCAAGCAGTAATAGCTAGACCTAGACACTTCTAAACCACTATATAAGAAATGGGATTATGACTAGTCTCATAGTTAACAAGTGTGAATTTTTTATGTCGACAAAAATTTCCCTTAGTACCCCCATTATGTGTTGAAATCCCTCACTACAAGACATCAAATACCTTTCTTTGAACAAACTAGGAGAGGCCCCGTAATTGGGAATATCATTCAAGTATAACCACTTGAACATAAGGACCCCCACTATGAACCAATTGTTTTTAGTATCCAAAAACCCATCTATCTACTGGCTCATGGAGTCATCCATGCTTGTGAAGACACCTCATGCCCTCACATTCCTAGCAAAGATAACAACTTCTTGGGAAGTGATGCCCCTTAGAGTTAAAAGTCTGGTGTGTTAAAGAAGTGAGTGCACTATAAGGGGGGCATGTACCTCTAAACTTCTAGGTTATCCACTTTGAACAAACCTAGTTTAGATTTATCCATAATGAGGACTCAATAGATAATGTCTTGGCCTACCATAGGGTTGTGATTATGTCTGGTTACTCTTAGATTACAAAACATTTTGTCTATTATGTTTGCTTGTGTGATATCTCAAATGTAAAAAAAATCTTACAAGTATAAACTCATCAAACATGTTAGAGTTATAAGGAGTCAACAACCTACTTAAAATAATCAAACAAATTTCTTAAACGGTTCTACCAAATTGCCAACTATTCCAACAATCACTTTTTCAAATGAAAAACTATTTCAACTACTACCTGTGATCTGAACTTTCAACAAATTTTATGAGTCCTCCTATACAAACTTATCAATCTAAAGTTGTCTTTGTTTTATCACAACTGATTGTGCATTTCCACAATTACCCTGCACTTTGTTGCAATTAATCCTTTTCTTATCACAATCGACTATATTTTTCTATGATTATCCCAGTGCATTGCCACAATCAAAACTACACTCTGCCACATTTGTCCTTTTTTATTACCACAATTGTACCTTTTATTCTCATATTTTCTAACATATTACCACAATTATGTCTTCATTCTACCACAATTATGATGTTTATTGTTGTATAAGAACCATTTATTATCGCAACTACCTTGAAAAATCTATGTTCCAAATTGCTCTGATTTTCCAAAATCCTCTTCTTAGTCTGATATATATCTTTTTTCTTCAACCTTCCAGATTTTTGTGTACAAAACTGCTATTAAACATATCCAAAATTATAACAGGGTTATAGTGAAGTTTTAACCACCTAGGAAATATTTACTTTCAAGTCTAAGTTGTTATTTAAGTCTGATAATTTGGAGGGTCAGATTAGACTAGTTTTGATCTCTATATCTTGTTTTCTCATCACAATCTATAATGACTCAATGCCTTATCTAAGGCAAGAGTCAAATCATATCCTATCATCTTTACTTCAAGAGATCAAGAAGAGTCAAGTTATATCCTTAGAATTATCATTCTTAAATAAGAACTAGGATTTTATAGAAAATGTTGTCCCTTGTGTTCATCTTAGATCACTTTCCTATCATCTCAAGTTGGTAGCAATATCTCTAGATTCCATTGTATACCCTTGGTCATAGACTTGTCACAAGACCACAAACTAGGAATTAACCAAAGGATCCATTTGCTAATCCATTCCCTCCATGGGAAGAAGAACTAGAACCAAACTCTTATGAACATATAGATACATTCATGTATCATGAAAAATTTCATGAATAAACACAAGTTCTCCCTCGATCAACAATGTTTTCATATATAATCAAGGAAGAACTAGAAGACATTGAACATATTGTAATGTCCCAGATAATGTCTATGCTAGAATCCTCACAAACAGTATCATCTCAAATGTCCACACAAGTCAGTCCATCTCCTGTATGGGATCTATCCCAAAGTGTCATGATGTCTCAAGGTATTCTAACCAGTCAAAACACAACTACTACTCAAATTGGTTCATCTACCATGGCTAGTTCATCTTAAATAATGTCTTCAACTACTATCACTTCAAGTGTCCAGGTCACTTCATCGACACCTCAAATTCATTACAACTCTTTTACCAGTACTCAAATGACACAATCATTCCCAACTAGATTTGGGTCTAGACAAACACAAAGAAAACTAGGATCATTTTATATTGGTCCTACATTTAGTCAACCTCCTCCAAGGGTTAGATCTTTGTTCCAATAATGACCTCAATATCAACAACCCTTGAATCACAATATGTCTATTTTCCAACACACTTTACCACCTGGTAATCAAAATCAAAACTCTGGTAGATCTTATATACCTACAACATGATTTCAAAATCCTAGACAAACTCATTTACCAACTACATGCAACAATCAAACTTTGGAAATGTCCCCCAATCACAAAATAACATCTTGATACAAAAAATGCAAACCATGTAGAGTCAGTTGTAAGATCTCCAAAACCAAGGATAAACAAAGTCCTACACTACAATGGACTTGTATCCTTATCCTTTTGATCAGTCTATTTACATGCCTCTATTTTCTGCACACTTTGCAGTGCCAAAATTTGACAAGTATAGAGACAAAACCAACCCTCTAGAACATATTAGGAAATTATTCGCTAGTTCCATAGAGGTTTCACATGATGAAACTTACCTCATGTGATTTTTCCCTCAAAGCTTAGCTGAACCAGCAATGAAATGGTTTTTTCACTTACCCCATGGCATTTAATCCTATAGGGAACTAGATGAAAATTTTATTGCTCACTTCCACCACAACATAGAACACAAAGTAGAATCAAAGATCTTTGTGATACTAAACAAAAGTAAGGTGAGTCATTCTCCAACTTCCTACAAAGATTGAGAAGTATAACTAATAGAATCTCATACGATGTTCCTCAACAAGACATCATTGTTATGTTTATGGATAACCTTATCCAAGACATGGCCTACATTGTCAAACTATAACTTGCTCTAACTTTTGAACAATTAATTTCAAGAGGAATACGATGTAAGTAAAACCTGATGAAAAAGGGAATTATATCTCATTTCAATCAACAAAACACCACTAAGAATCATGTAGACAAAACTAAGTGGTGGAACAAGAACAAAAACGTTACCAACAACAATGTCACTGATGTCAAAACTATCAACTATGTCCAACCTAAGATTTATCTGAAAGGGGAACCAATACAAAACTGAACCTTGGTAATGCATACACCACAAGAAAACACTCAAACACAAACACTAGTTGCAAATGTTCAAACTGTTAATGTATCTCAATCTCAACCCAACACACAATGTCTACCAAGACCCTCATTTCCAAAATGTGAGTACACGCCATTAGGGGAATTAATTGAGTTAGCACTTAAAAAGTTGATCCAAACCAACATGATCACTCTACCAGAAATATGTAAATTCAAACATGGTGTTGTAAAACCCAAGTGGTGGAATGACAATGGCTTTTGCGAATACCATCGATTCAAGGGTCACAAAACATAAAATTGTTATCAATTGCAGAACTCCATACAAGCCTTAATCAAACAAGGTCAAATTGATGTTGACAATCCAAAACCAAAAGATAAAATAGATCATACTATCTTAAAGATCCTCTACAAAACCACAATAAAGGGAAGCTCCCCTGTGTCTAGGAGCCAATCAAAATAGGTCAACTATACCTATTCATTGTCCGGGAATGTGATAATGCAATAAACTATCATCTCCTTCCCATCTAAGAGTGAGCTATGAAATATGCACTGGTAATTCCTCATAAAATTCTTCATCAGAGAGTGGCACGAAACTAAATTGAAAACACTTGCTTCTATTTGTCTAAAATCCAAAATAGCCATTTTTGTAAAAACATGATTTTCAAGGAAATAATTATGAGACATAGAGCAACATTAATGAAGAGGAAAGGATATTTTTGCTCTAAATTTAGATTTTTAAAACTATTAATAGCTACGTTAAAATAGAAGACATAAATTAACTGATATTATTAACAAATAAATCTATTAATATTTTGACATAATTGATTTTATAATATTTTCATTACAATTTATTAATTATATTTATTAAGCTGATAGGCTTTGTGTGGGAGCTTTGCTCTCAGAAATGATTTTTTTTTCTCGGATAGTTGTCAGCCCTCCCTGATAGTTTTTTTTTTCTGGCAATGAAAAATACTTCTATTTTTTTTATATTTTTCATTTAAAATTAGCAAACTGTCCCAAAATTAAAAATTGAAACTTACCTTATTTTTCTTTATTGTTATCCCTACTTTTTCTTGAGATTATCAAAATCTTAGTTTTTTTGGGCAATAAATGAAAGAAGATTTGATTTCTAACTATTGTATGGGGAAAGATATTCTACCCTATTTTTTCAAGCGAGAGAATGCCAGGGTTTGTCTTCATATTGAAGTGTTCTTAGATGACAATGGTTTTTTATTAGGAGTGTTTATGTCATTGTGCAAATTGATTGCCAGAATGCACAAAAGGAATTTGCAGGAAAACTCTTGAGATATACCCATGAAGTATTTTGAATGCAATTCATTCAATAGTTATAAGATTTTTGAAAAATACATTAATATGTGGTCATGTTTTGTTTAATGTTATGCACCATGACTACAATTTTTAGGAAGTGATTGAAGTCTGAAGACATGTAGTTCTATATTCATGGATTCTCAACAGAATAATTATTTTTTCAGCATCATGCATTGATCAATGGTTACACCTCGTGCATCAACGTTGGTTGAAGAACCTCATGCATCAAAACTAGAAAATTATTTTTTGTGATATAGGCAAACATTTGTAATGTATATGTGTATGCTAATAGTAATACAAATACTTTTGTGGGAAATGCTCCACCAAAGGCTAATCTTGGTGATCTCAAAGGGCTTGTTGGTGGTTTGAATGGAGTCAATAGCTCACCCATGATTGATGGAGAAAAAGCATACAAGACAGTAAATTCTATAACATGTTAACTATGCAGGAATTTCACAGACACTGTCATGAAGAAACTGGCATTACATTTTCATCATTATACCCAATGCGCATTGCAACTACATGGTTGTTTCAAGAGAATATTCCTCTATTCAAGGGTCTTTTTCCACCCTTTTAGAAATATATAACTAAAGGATTTGTTTCAGAGGAGGAAGAAAGACAAGGACTTGCAAAGGTATGCAGTTATCTTCTTCATGACAAGTCTAATTTTATAGATTTCGCTTGGTTTGCTTCATTTATTTTGACAATTCGATCCCAATCGCATGTAATGCAGGTGGTTTGTGATCCAATTTTGAGCAACCTAGGTGTATATTAGAGCTGGAACAAAGACAGAGCGTCATTTGAGAACCAGTTATCTAAAGAAGCCAATGATTCTGAGAAAGCTAGAAATTATGGGAAGTTAGTGAGAAGCTTGTAGGACTTGCTTGACATTCACCTATGTTCAAGATGGTAGGTGCATTTTTGGCTTATTTTGCCAAATAATTATGTGTTGTAAGATGGAAGAGTTAGTTTGAGCTTACAAAACTAAGGAGATAGCCAAAAATTGTTGTGGAGATTTCTCATGCTTTATTTTCAATACTTAAGTTATATAAAGAGACATTTCTTCAACTTATTCAAAAGGTTAAATTAGTCAGTCATACCTTTTTTAATGAAAAACTATTTTGTTTGACATATGCATAATCAGATTCTATGATTTTTTTGGTTCTTGCGTCCATCTTTCATGTTGGAGCCTTGTATACCACTTTTTTCCCAAGGCATAGTGTTCCTCATCATAAAACACAGTTTGCATGAAGATATGAAATTGGATTACATGATTATGGGAATATGACTCATGTTGGGTATGATTTTGGGCATAACTTTGAGTTCTTTCTATGTATTTGTTTTAAATTTTTTAATAGATTCAGTTTGTATGTAATCTTACTTTATTAATGAAGCCTTTTTTGTATGATGATTATTTTTTATACTTTACATTTTTAGTTACAGAGAGAGCAGAAACTTTTAAACTTAAATCATGATTTTTCTTTTCATTTGTTATGTTTTCATGCACTACCACTAAATGACAAATTTTAGGAAATCTTTATTTATTTTTTATCTATTTGTATTTCAAAAATTAAAAACTCCTATCGGCTCATTGTTGCACGTACAAAAACGTGCAACTACTAGTATTAATATAATTATAAAAATATTTGATTTTAATAGTTAGATATTCCTTAAAGATTGTTATATGTAGATTATCTTAATACTTTCTATATTATTTTATAAAACATATCACTCCTCCAATAGTTACTTTCTTATTTGTATTTTACTTCTGAGAAAAACATGCTCCCCTCTTACCATTAAATTTCTAACAATTGGACTTATGAAATTCCCTCCTTTCACCAGTAATTTTGTAGTTGAGTTTATCTGTATACACTTTTGTAGTTGAGTTTATCTGTATGCACTTCCACCCAACTTTATATCCTTCAGGGAAAAACAATTACTTGTACTCCAAGGCATTTGTGCTCATTCAATCTCCTCGATGGAAATGTTTTACTTCTCGGTGACAATGTATAAGACAATGTCTTACATTAAGCAACAATAAACTATGCCTTATATTTATTCTTAACATGAAACTACTTTATCTCCAAGGAAAAAAAAAGTGTTCTAAATAATTTCCTCTTTATTAAGCCGAAAATGCATTTTTCCTAGAAATACATTTTTCCTGCCGGATAGTTGTCAACCCTCTTCTCGGATAGTTTCTTTTCCAGTTATAAAAAACACTTAAATTTTTCTTCTCTCTTTTTTCATTTCAAATTAGCAAAAATCGATTTGAAATAGTAAGTTGTCTTGTTTTAAATATTTTTTTTATTTTATCTTTTCCATTATAGAAATTTAAATTGTTACATATGATTTCAGACTTATTTTATTTATTTAGTTGTGCTTTTTTTGTTTCATCCAATATATAAATTATTTTAGTTTTAAATTCTCATGTTTTAGAGTTGAATGTGTTCTTTTTAAGGAAAAAAAAGAATAATTTAGCCGATAGGCTATTTGTGGGAGCTCTTTGCTCCCTAAAAAATAAATATTCTATCGGAAAATTGTTAGCCTCTCCAACTGACTTTTTTTTCGGGTATGAAAAACATTTCACCTTTTTCTTTTCCTTGTTTTTTCATTCAAAATTACCAAACAAATTTGAAATTAGAAATAGTAAGTTACCTTTTTTTCCCTATTCTTAGCCCTACAAATCTTGAATTGTTTTTAGTATCATCTATCATCCACGTTTATCTTGGTTTTAAAATGATTGCACTTTCCTAGAAATTCAGATTTTTTTTTTATGTTCACTCATAATATTTGTCTTTTAGTTCTGAGTTTTATCATTGAAATATGCACATCAATATGTTTGTACGCATGGAGGAATCTAGTAGATTCTTGGCAATGGCTACATGCTTATCTATGTGATGGTACTCGATTAAATTTAGGATTCAAATATTTTTTGGTTTCTGATTACCTTCATTCTACATGCATGATTATCAAAATGAATCGCACCTACCATTGCTAGATTGCCATGTACAATGCAATCCGCTTGGACGTTCAGTTTTGTTTTTTCTCAATATTGAAACTAGAGGTTGTATACCATGAGTTTGGTAATTTTATATAGCCCAAATGGACTGTGTGTTGCTAATGGCTGCCTAGTCCAAAGGTATGCTACTCATTTACCCACCCAATTTACTTTTGTCTCTGTAAGTACGATTTCCAGAGGTTGCACTTTTATTCTTCTAATTTTATTATTTATATTGTTCTTTTGTTGTATTATTCCTGGAGGTTGGGCACTATACTCATGCACTATTTTCCATTAGTTTCCCATGCTGGAAGTCTGGAATAGTTTTTGCACCATAAGTTCTTGTAACTTCTATATCTTCTTTTCCAAGCTTCTAGGTTGTATTATATATTGGATAGTAAATTTAATTGCATCTACAGAAAAATATTTTTTGACAATTCAGAAGTGGTACCAACCGTCAAGGAGACACCTGGTTGAGAGGTTATTAAGTTTGCATGTGTTCTTGGCAGTTTTTTTGACATTGCAATATCTTTTTTAATAATAAATTTTAAATTCTTTTAGTCAGATATATTTTATAAATGCCACATTTCGATGAAGGTGCGTTGAAGTGCCTTGTTTATATTGTTTTTTCATTATAGAGAGAGAGAGCTAAAAAATAAAAACTGAGATGTATGCCCTATTATTTATTATTATACTTTTTCTTGAATTATTTGTAAGAGCTTTGTCTATGTTGATGATACCATGTATATGGTTTTTGCACTTATTGATAACTTTGTACCATTTTTCCTTACATGTAGAATAAGTTTCAATGAATGTATAATAACTTTTCAATGTTTCAATGAATTGCCTTAAATTTTCTTTACTTTTCCCATCAAATTGACAATATTCAAGGTTTTCATGGTACAAGGAGTTGCATATCTTATTGCTTCAACACATAACAACTTATTATTATTATTAGCTGGGAATTTTTCAAATAAATTTCTGGTTTATATTATATTCTTTTAGTCAGATGGCTTTACTAGAAAATATTAAAGTTTGTACCTTAATGTAATGTTTTGAATGGTGGTCTCAAATGTCTGGCTGGTGGTACTTGCATTAATTTACTTATTTAAGGAAATAGATCTAGATGTGGAGATGGATTTCATTAGACCAAACAAAATATTTACTGCTTCTTTGTTGCCCCGATTTAGAGTATATTACTTCACTGCCTATTTGTAGAGTTTTTTCATTTTACTCGTTGAACATATGCTCCATTTTTTAACCAAATTGTTCAAAAGTTCTTTGTTTTATATATTTCTAATTTTATTTGAATGATCTTTGATCTATTTTTGCAAGGTTGTTCAAGATTGACCCTTACTGTGGAAATCTGCTTTACACCCAGTTTCTAAAAGTTTGTAGGATCCAAAATATCTGTTAAATGCTATTTTGTGTTTCATTTAAGTTTCACAAGATTGAAAATCAAAACTCAACCTGGAATAAGATTATGAAAAAATAATTCCTCTGCAAAACTCCCACTGAAATTAGATCAGCACAAAAAACCCATCTACCCAACAACAATAACAAAGCTGGCTAGGCTCTAATACCAATTGAAAGGAAGCCAAAGTGCGGAAATGCTTCCAAATGCTAAATCTAACAAGAGAGATGATGCTGAAATTTATCTCACAAAACCTTATACTATTGCAAGCTAAATAGACACATACAGAAAATGGATTATACACATAAACACAACACTAGATATATAGAAAATTATCTTAATAGAAAATAATTAATAGATGTATACATCAACAATTAAAAGGACAAACTGAACATAATTGTATTGTAAATTTTAATATAATTATTAAATTTAAAAAATTGTCTTATCAGAAATATTTTGATATCTGCATAGACATTTCCAACTATGTAGACATCAATAGACTATTTGATAAGACAATTTTTAAAATAAAAATCTGAACATAATGTATTATAAATTTTAATTTTTTAATTATTAAATTTAAAAAATTGTCCTATCAAACAACATTTTATACCAACATAGACATTTCCAATTCCAAAATAATATATAAGTACGTACCTGTACCCTGGAATGTGTAAGTACATTGATTGTAAGTACCGTCAGAACAACGTCAAAGGTAATTCATTGTTCGTAAAATCCGAGGTGGGTATCGGCGCATTCTTCTTCTCCTCTTTAATCAATGTTTATTTACTAAATCATAATTTACCAATTTCGTAGGTGTTGGTAATTACAAAGAGAAAGAGAAAGAGGCCATGGGAATTAACGACCTCCCTGCCGGGGAGTGCGCATATTATAGCGGTACATATAAAGGAGATTGCGATCCTTTTACTAGTGGCTGTTATGACACGTGCAAAACTTATGATGATGCTGACAGTGGGAAATGCTTTATGGCAAATATTTTCCTATGGTATTGTATTTGTTTTAAGAGCTGTTAGAATTACAATGCTCTGAATGGACTATGCCTATGAAAAAATAAATAATTCTCTCATGAGATTAAATTTTATTTTTAAATAATTTTAGTTGAATAATTTTGAATAAATCTATAATAGATTCAATCTTGTTTCATGTAGTTAAATTAAGAGAGGGATCTATTTTTTCTAATCACACTTATTGTAACATTATTGTTGTACTTATGTGAATGTCTGAAGCTTGTTGTCAACCAAGATATTTTAAATGTACTACTAACTTGATGAAAACCTTTGAGTGCAATAGAATAATATCACAATAGAGAAGTCTTTTTATTTAAGGAATCAAAAGATAAATTCTTCAAATCAATTGTCAATCTGAATAAAACTTCCTACGTGTGTAGGAAAAAAGGTCATGACCTCATAGTTTTGTTTTAAAGAATTCACAAGACTACTCAAATGTAAAAATCAATAAGGATCAAGTTCATGCACTAATAAATTTGGCATCGATTTGCGATGGCTATGTGTCGCAATTGTGATAGCCATGTGTTGCAACTACGACAGTAATAGACGTCGCTATTTTTTAGTCGCAAAATATGACATCTTTCCATTTCCGTCGCAATTACAACTTCAATCCGTCGCTTGGGAAGCTGCATGCGATCATGCGATAACCGTCGCAAGTGCAATGAATACCCGCGCAACTGCGACAGCTTGTCGCATGGTCGCATGCGCTTGGGAAGCCACATGCGATCATGCGATAATTGTCAGAAGTGCGACGAATACCCGCACAACTGCGACAACTTGTTGCATGCTCGCATGTGCTTGGTAAGCTACATGTGATCATGCGATAACCGTCGCAAGTGCGACAAACACCCGAAGCAAATGTGACAGGAGTGGGCATCACCTATAAAACACCCCCGTCGCAATTCACTGTGTGTGCGTCACAATTGCGATGAATACAAAATAAAATGAAAAAAAAATTTCTGGGACAAATTACCCCCATCGCAATTCGCCTATGATTAAAGAGTCTAGTGGAAAGACCGAGTGTTAGTTCTCTTTGACTATAAAGAAAGTCTGTAAAGTTGGAGTTTAGTTGAGAACCTTGTTCTCGAAGAACACTCTGTCCGGTATATGAAATATGACAGAGTGATTTTTTTGAAGAGCCTTTGGAACACTTGAATCTCTATGTCAGGTATATACCAAGATTGGTGAGTGACTGGTTTGTCACGGGAATAGATTTGAAATTGGGAAGGATTGGAACAAAGTAGAAAGATTGACAAGTGATGAAACTGTCAAAGAACATACAGAAAATAAACTGGCACAGTTGGTGGGAAAGGAGGTACACAAGGTATACAAGAACCTATCGTCACTGACAGAACAACAAACTATGAATAACATTGTGAGGAGTTATGGGTAAATAATGTGTTGAATGTTTACAAAAGACTTGTTCATTCAATAGTGTAGAGCTTTGGTAAGGAGTGCCCTAGCATAAGCAGGGGTAGGAGAGTTTGAATTCTCACACAAAGTTTAGTTGAAAACACTATTTTTCACTGTGGATACCAAGGCTCTACATCACATATATCAGATATAAATGGCACAAGAATTAGGGGCTAACCTGCCATGTAGATGGTGATGATCGGCTATCTTTTGCTGGACTTTCCAAACCAACAATAGCCTTCGGAGAATTTTCACTCTGAGTGGAGATATAGAACAGAAGCTCACCTAAGGCTGCCATAGCAAATCTTCTCACTTTTTCCTTCTTATCTCGAAGAGCATCAGTTAGCACTGAAAATATACCTAAACTTGCCACTTCATCTTCAATAATACTTGCATGCTGAATCAACAAACCCATTATTGAAACAAGCTGAACACGCAAAGCAGTTGGTTTAGATATTCTTAGCATCTTAACAAGCATGGACAATACTGAACCATTGGTTAAGATGTTGGCTGCTTCCACATTGCTACTTAGGGTTTCCAAGAGGCATGAGAGGAATGTTGTCTAACATGTACAATATCAGCCTAATAGTTTATGATGCAGAAATACTGAAAGGACAGTGAGAATGTTGAATACAAGGGAGTGTTCCAAGAGGAAATTGTTGGCTAACATGTAGCAACAGAAGATTTACTTGAAGAAGAGGGTTGTGTGATGACTTGGAAGACCCTAGGGTGTTGATCTAAAGGTGTTTGAAAAATAGTTTGATCTCCAAGGTGAGTGGAGATAGGATTTTGGTGAAACCCTCATGAAACAAGGGTTTGGAGAGCCTATAAAGGTGAGTTGAATGATTCTTGATGAATGTGACTGAAATCATTTGGATCTAGTATTTTTATGCTATAATATGATTGTGCTAAGAATTTGGAGTGGTGAAGAGTGAGATAAAACACAGTTTCTTTGTTATTTGTTTGATTTTGATGTCATTTGAAGGCCACATTGTGAAGGAAGTACAAACTGGTCCAAAGGAGTTGGATTTAAATTTGACATATGTTTTGCATCCCTAAAAAGGGTATCCCAAAATATAATTTTTTTGTCTACTTGTTTGGAAGAAGTCAGGGAAAAAGGTGGAAAACTGGTTCAGGAGGGCTAATTAGGGTTCACAGGGCTAGAAGGGGATTTGAAGAGTTCTGTCAAATGGGTATTGCTTTGGTCCACAAAATTGGTTTAATCCCATTGAATATGTGTTGTGAACTTCATCTAAATCTATCTTGTCCATTTGGAAGCCAAGTTGAGTCATTTTGGGTATTTAGCCTCTAATAGGCCTAAAGGGTTAGTAAGGAAAGTGCATTGTTGAAGAAACATCTATACTATTTCCACCACATCTACATGCCACTCTACATCAGGTGGTATCAGAGCATCAAAAAGATCTCCTTGGGTATTGGAAGGTTAAGTTTTCATCATCATTGAAGTCTTTTGGTGTCTTTTGTATACTGGTTCCATTGTTGAAACCTTGGAGTGTTTAATTCCTCCTCGTGTGTACCAAAGTTGAAAGGTGTACTTAAGGTGTCAGAAGGATTCTTGGTGAGGAAAAGGTATTGGCTAGTAGAGGTATCTTGTATTTGAATTGATTTGTTTGATATAATGGCTCCCAGGAATGCAGGTTGGGCGAGAAAGGTTCAAGAGTTAGAGGAAAAGAATGCTAAGTTGCAAGACTCATACAATGTATTATTGGAAAGGCTAGAGACAATTGAATCAAATCAGAGAAGAGTAGTAAATGATGATGAAGATACTGAAGAAGAAGAAGAAGAGAACAATGAAGAAGTGCAAGAGGAACAACGGGTTGATCCTGAAGAGCAAAGGACACTCAGGATCCTGAAAGCTATGAAAGGAGATAGCTACAAGGTAAGGAAAGACATTCCAATGTATGATGGAAGTCTAAAAGAAGAGGACCTACTAGACTGGATTACATCTATGGATGCTTATTTTGAAAGTGATGATATACCTAAGGGACAAAGGGTCAAGTTGGCAAAGACCAAACTGAAAGGGCATGCACTCCTATGGTGGGATCATGAGGAGGCTGAAAGAAGGAAAAAAGGTAAGTCTAAAATCACTTCTTGGGATAGAATGGTTTCAAAAATGAAAAGTAATTTCCTTCCTAAAGATTTTGAAGTTAAAATGCATAAAAAGATGCAAGGCTTAAAGCAAAAGGACTTGGATGTAAAGGCATACACGGATGAGTTCTACAAACTGAGCATGAGATCAGGTTTGGATGAAGAAGAAGTTGTCAAGGTTGCAAGATATTTAGGAGGTTTGAAGTTTGCCATTCAAGATGAGTTTACTACTGCAAATTCCAAGAGTGTGAAAGAGTGTTATCAAATTGCTTTAAGGATAGAGGAGAAACTGAAAAGGAGAAGTGAAAGACACAATGCTAGGGGAGGATCTTCCATGAGAGGAAGAGGAAGAACAACTCAAGTTTGGGAGGAGAAGGACAAAGGTCCTAGTTCTGATTCTAGAGGAGGACAAAATCAGAGAGGTGGTAGGAGTGGACAAGGAAGGGGGAGTGGTTTTTTTATAGGTACATGCTTCACATGTGGAAAGGTGGGGCATCAATCCTACCAGTGTCCTAACAAAGAGAAGAGGGTACACCTGGTCCAGGAAGACAACAAGGAAGAAATGCCAAAAGGTAATGCAGACCCTAAGACAGGAGAATTCTTAATGTTTAGGAGAGGCAAGGAATGGACACCACAAGTAAGTATTTTCAGGACAAATTGTTTGATACAAGGTGAAGTTTATAAATTAGTCATAGATTCAGGTACTTGCAGCAATTTAATTTCATGGGATGTTGTCAATGCATTGAAGTTGCCTATTCAACACCATCCTAAGCCATACTATGCTACATGGGTGGAAGATAATCAAAATTTCATAGTGCATCATCAGACCATGGTAACCTTTTCAATAGGTGAGTACACTGATCAAGTACCATGTGATGTTGTCAATATGAACTGTGCACATGTCATCCTAGGTAGAACTTGGCAAGTCTCTAGGCGAGTTGCACATGACTGCTACACCAATGTTTATACCTTATGGAGTAATGGAAAAAAGATTCAATTGACACCATTACCTTGCAAAGGGCATGAGTCTCTTCTCATAGGAAGTATTAAAGGACTTGATACTGGTCAGACAGAGGATAGAACAAAGATAAGACAGCAAGAAGTGATGAAGGGTAAAAGATAGAAAATATTGAATTCTGTGACAGGGGTAAGGGCAGAATTTCAAGGTGGTGAAGGAGTAATGGTGGGTGATTGGTACTGTCCTATCTAAGGACATGATAAGGATAGTAAGGAGATGAAGAAACATCAAGTGAAAGGACAGTTAAGGCACTGTCATAGGCAGGCAGAAAAGAGGACTGTTCAGACAGTAATGAATATAACTGAAATAGCAGGGGTGACTGCCTCAAAGGCAGAGATTATAAAGGCTAACCCATGTTTGAAGTTTTTGAATGCAGGTACTAGGAAGAGAGGGAATTTTACATTAGGGGACTTCATTCCCAAGCATCAAGTGCAGAGACATGGAGAAAGAGCAGTCATCAATGCAAGACAATGTTCTTGGGACAAGAACAACTTTCAAGGTGGTGAATTTGATGCAAGGGCATCATATGCTCTTCATGGGCATAGTGGAGATCTAGGCCATCAAAGAGATCATTAAGCATCTCATGTCATCAATTGGTCAATCCTAAAGCCAATCATGGCATTTGAAAGGACAAAAAGTTACAATGTTGGATGATGTCTTGTTAAAATTCATATTGCAAAAGTTGTAATTGATCCCTGGAAGAGGATCTAGATGATGTTTAGGATAGAGAAGTCATTAGGTAGGGTCTAGTAGGATGTTATAACAGTATCAAGTCATTTCATAAGTTAAAATGTTCAATAAGTTCATTTAAACATAGTTTGTTGCTTATAAAAAATTCAAATCTTGTATGTAACAGCTACATGAGTATTTTGGATGGAAAGTAGTATTAGTTTGTTTTATGCTTAATTGAGCCTCCCAACTACCTAAAGTTGGTTGAGTCAGGTGGGGGGAAGATTAATAAATACCCAAAGGACCATTGTACGGGTAGATTGAAGGAGGACAATTACTGATTTGTACGGACTGTCTCAAACAGTGAATAATAACATTCCATTTTGCACTATTTCATTGGTATCTTGAACTTTTCTTTGGTTTTTCTTGTCATGAATATGAATTAAGAGGGTTCTTATTGTTACATGGTTCACTATTATATAGATTTCAAATTGTTTTGAAGGATTTCACACGCCACTAACACTGTAACAGATAGATTTCTCACAGTTTTGGGGACAGTTTTGATTTCTTAGTGAATAATGAGCCTCTCATGATCTTCTAGGGCCCAAGAGGCATGAGAGGAATGTTTTCTAACATGTAAAATATCAGCCTAATAGTTTATGATGCAGAAATACTAAAAGGACATCGAGAATGTTGAAGACAAGTGAGTGTTCCAAGAGGAAATTGATGGCTAACATGTAGCAGCAGAAGATTTACCTGAAGAAGATAGTTGTGTGATGACTTGGGAGACCCTAGGGTGTTGATCTAAAGGTGTTTGAAAAATAGTTTGATCTCCAAGGTGAGTGGAGATAGGATTTTGGTGAAACCCTCATGAAACAAGGGTTTGGAGAGCCTATAAAGGTGAGTTGAATGATTCTTGATGAATGTGACTGAAATCATTTGGATCTAGTAGTTTTATGCTATAATATAATTGTGCTAATAATTTGGAGTGGTGAAGAGTGAGATAAAACACATTTTCTTTGTTATTTGTTTGATTTTGATGCCATTTGAAGGCCACATTGTGAAGGAAGTACAAAATGGTCCAAAGGAGTTGGGTTTAAATTTGACATATGTTTTGCATACTTGAAAAGGGTATCCCAAAATATAATTTTTTTGTCTACTTTTTTGGAAGAAGTCAAGGAAAAAGGTGGAAAACTGGTTCAGGAGGGCTAATTGGGGTTCACAGGGCTAGAAGGGGATTTGAAGAGTTTTGTCAAATGGGTATTGCTTTGGTCCACAAAATTGGTTGAATCCCATTGAATATGTGTTGTGAACTTCATCTAAATCTATCTTGTCTGTTTGAAAGCCAAGTTGAGTCATTTTGGGTATTTAGCCTCTAATAGGCCTAAAGGGTTAGTAAGGAAAGTGCATTGTTGAAGAAACATCTATACTATTTCCACCACATATGCATGCCACTCTACATCACAATCAACACTCAGGTTTCTATAGACCAATTGCAAATGCCCATAACACCTTCCAAGAAGAAAACAAATGCAGGATCAAGTTCTGACATTGCAGCCACTGCTACGAATGGTCATTGCTCCATGCTTCCCCCATGGATGGTGTAGTAAAATTTTCCATCAAAACTAGTATGATTATGTATCTAATTACATATACATCCAATTTTACACACATGCATCCATATATATGCACATGTACAAAAATATTAACTGGTCTGTTTGTAATATATATACACATGCATGTGTGTGTGTGTATGTATGTATAAATACATAAATATATATGTCCACACATGCACACACATATATATAGGTTAATTATATGCTGTTGAAAATATGTATTATACATGCTATCTTTGAAGAAATAGATCAATCAATGTGATTCATACAAAAAAATAGATTGGTACACACACACACACACACACACACATATATATACACATAGATATATATATGTGTGTGTGTGTGTGTGTGTGTGTGTGTGTGTGTGTGTGTGTGTGTGTTTGTACCAATCTATTTTTTTGTATGAATCACATTGATTTATCTATTTCTTCAAAGATAGCATGTATAATTCATATTTCCAACAACATATAATTAACCTATATTATTGACTAGTATGTTTGATTAGAATAATTAAATGGAAAAATAAAAAGGAAAAGAAAAATATGAATCTAAATAAAAACAAAATATGAATCCAAATATAACTAAGAATTTATGGGTCATTGCCTTAGTATAGTTTATTAACCTCACCTGAAATTAATATTGGCTTTATCCCCCCTTTATGCACCTTGACAATATTGATTTCATCCTCCCTTAATGCACCTGGAATCAATAGTGAATTCATATATTACATGCAAAAAATATTACAAGTCAAAGGTGTAATTTCACGAAACTACAATTACAAACTTAATGACTACCTTAAGAAATTGTTTATTCAGCCAATAATATAGCATAAAAAAATCTCATTAACATTTACAACATATTTCATGAAAAATAAGTAAAAACTAATTAACATCCCAACTCCAGCAAAAGATTTCTTGCATGGATAACAAATCCATAATGTAGAGAAAACATCATTCCTTCAAAGATGTGTGAATACACACCTTTAAAATATCAATGGGTACACATGCAAAAAACCAGAGTGTTGGTATATTCGAAATTAAGTAATCAATATACTAGAGTTCCAAGAACTAGAGTAAATCATGAACTAATTAATAGTTACCATTTGGAGTAATTAATCCCAAATTTTGACTGATCAAACATGCAAAAAGTATAGTGTCTAGAATTTTAAGTTTTTGAGAGATTTTACGATTTAGCCTATAGTCTGAAGTACTCCAAACACTTCAATCTAGATGGTAATAAAAACCAAAATAGGGATAAGAAATGTGTTTATTATGACAAGAATAAGGGACATAGAACCTAGTAAGTAAATCAAAGAAGTGCTCATAAAAAATTACTATAAAATCAAGATTAAGACTCAGTTGTCTAAACTTTATTGGGAGTACCTGTCAAGTCCATCAAAGGTGGTGGTTTTGTTGGTTGTGTTTTTTGTGCTTTTGTTGACTATACTACAAATGTACTGCTCTATGCATAATTGTGAGGTAGAGCCCTATCTAAAGAGCTAACGCTCGCAAGCATTTCAGGCCCTTTGGCTAGCTTGCAATCTCACTACCCATAAAAGTGCCACCAATGATAAATTCAAGAAGAGTTTGTAGGCTTATGCCATAAAAGATTTCTAAGTTTCTAGGATTATACATCATAAAACATCTATTAATTTATGGGATTATATGCTATATAAAATAAAATCCATTTTGGTAGAAGTGAATTTGAAAACCAAATTTGCGGGGTTGTGGGAGAGGGGAAAAATGAAGAAGATAGAAATCCTTAACAAAATGACATCATGTCCCACAACAGTTCAATGATATAAAATGGTGCCAGAATATGAATTGTAACTCAAAAACTTGTTGACCCATTGATCTGATCAGATGCATTATGAAACACAATTTAAAAAATCTCCACCTCCGTATACATATCAAAATGAATCTGCTATAGAAAATATGCGGTTAGAATTTCATTGTAAAAAATGAATTTCATCTCATTCTACCCTGTGGGAGAGAGTCTCCATTAGCAACATGATTGTCCATGCCTTGTAAAATCCCTTTACTTGTCTATGATTCTACAGGTTGGGTTATCTTAGAACATGAATATGCAATTCAATTTAATGGACCAGTGAACAAAATAAAGTATAAAGCAGTGATTGATGAGCAAAATTGTATAGGCAGGAAAAGTTCTTTCAATATGACCAGTAGTTCAGTTTGGATTGAACTGTTGGTCACTTAGATTGAATAAGGAGGAGCAACGCATCAATTTCAATGCCATGATGACTTGCTTAACAAAATGGCATCCTATCCCACAACAGTTCAATGATATAAAATGGTGCTAGAGTATGAATTGTAACTCAAAAACTTGTTGACCCATTGATATGATCAAACGCATTATGAAACAAAATTTATGAAAACTTGCCTCCGTATACATATCAAAATGAATCTTCTAAAGAAAATACACAGCAATAAACATGAGCATACCTGTAATTGTCACATAGCATACATGATATCTCATAAGACTACACAATACAGTTCTAGGGGATCCGAGCAAGTGGGTTTTAAAGATGTCTCCTCCATGGGCCTTCATCCTCCGCTCCAAAAATTCATGAAATGCATTGGCCCTTTGGAAAGCTAGAAATAGTAGACTCTCACCTAGTAGCGGCCAACCAAAACTACCCGATGGTAACTTGGGTTTGAAGGGTTTCTGAGAAGAAATAGCAGAAACATTTTTCTTGTTAAACAAGGTCATGTTGCATATCCTTAAATATAAGGTTTGCATGATAAAGGGAAGAGAGGGTGACACAAAATGAGGAGGAAGTGAAGTTTAAAATCATACCTTTCTCGGCCTTTTGGATTCTGAATGTACAATCCAGTAGATCCCTTTCACCGCAGAGATGCCTAGCCACAGAGATCTCCTCGTCCAACGGTTGCAAAAATCCCTCTCGGCGCTATTATAGAAATGACCAACGTTTTCTTTTCTTTTTTTTTCTTATATCCTGTTAACATCGCAATTGCGACGTTGTCGGGGTATAATTGAAAAAAAAAGCCAAAAAGACATAACATTTGCCCGCCGTTGCAAATTGTCGTCGCAATTTCACCCCAAATGTATTAGTGATGGTTATTGATTAACTGTGTGCATGTGAACCTAATCTAAAGCATGATTAGTTGGCACACATGATTAAAAGAGTTTATGCATTGCTAACCACCATCTTCCATCACTTGGGTTGGCCCCTCACAGTTCTTCATGATATTACTTTCCTAGATTAGTAACCCTAGGGTAAACGTAATCCCGATTTCCTC